>JAIPRK010000168.1:0-155424 GCA_025469195.1 Chaitophorus viminalis
AGAGTTCTTCATAGATCATTATAAATATTTTGAAATTAATAAAATAAAAGTCAAATCAGAATTTTCATCTGCTAAAGCTTTGCTTGAACATAAACATATTTTAAGATCGGACTTAGAAATGATTGTAGATGTTCTCATTGAACTTCCTAGTTCATTTTCACAAACTTTAAAACTAATACATATCATTAAAACTCTTCCAATATCTACAGCATCCAATGAACGCTTTTTTTCTTCTATGAAAAATGTAAAATCTTATATACACACTTCTATGGGTGACGAGCGACTCAGTGATTTCATGATAATAACCGTTGAAAAGGAATAAATAAAATAAAATAGAATAAAATAGATTTAAATAAAGCTGTGGATGATTTTGGGAAAATAAAGAATAGGAGATATCCACTTTTTTAATAACTTTTAGTACTTTTACTGTTATACCTATTTACTTAGTTAAAGTACATAATTAGTTTTTGTATTTATTTTTATGTTATTTTTTAATACAAATATTATTAAATATATCTTTTTTTATTTATATGAAATTGGTTAAATATGTTTAAAAAAAAGTATTAATGAGTATTTGAATATTAAAATGTGGGGATATGAGTGAGCGAAATGATCGGAAATTTTTTTAAGTTCCGCTAAATAAACAGGATATATAAATGGCCTGGTGAAGGGAACAATTGGCCTGATTTAAATGTTTGCATCCCTATTGAATAGTTGAAATGACGCCCCTGCTTCAGAAGTAACATGCGTACGACTTCAATACACACGACCGTTATCACAATACCTACACAAACCTTATTACATAATATTATGATATCATATTATTATTATTTTTTTTTTTATCGTAGAATCTATTTAGATCGGTAACCACGCGTTCCAAAGTCGGACGAAAACAACCGTATGATGGTGTACGATTTCGTTGATTTTGTGACGTGTAATAAATGTCATATTATATATTTGAATATAACCATATTGCAGGACAAAAACCGTAAAACGAAGTTGAAATGTTGGGCGCAATGTGTGTGACGTCAGTATTGTAAGAATGGGATTACAAACAGCTAGGATAGAACATATAAATAAAAAATAATTAGAGCGCTGGCGAGCTATGAAAAAAAAAACGTCTAATTACATAATATACCGACAAGCGGCGACAGCGGCCGTGGTTCGTTCGATTGCAGTTGTAAATTGTTCATTTCACCGTGTTATCGGAACAGTTATCCCTTGCCGAGCATTGTTTGGAATCGACCCAGCAATTGGATTAAATACATCAAAATGGTCGATTGAAATCATCCTAGAGTTCACTTTGGACCCAGACTTGTGAACGGGGTTAGGCGAAAAACACCCACTGTGACGAATAACATGCCCACATGCGCAAACATACGGTTCTGTGCGGGGTATTTTTGTAATTTACCAACTTTAACAGCAACAACACGAAGTGATCGTATAATAATATGTGTAACCTAACCGTGTGCGCTGTACAACTAGTGTAATACGAGTATGATGGAGTTACACACGAGGGAATGCCAAGCGAATGCTTTTTGGCCGCAAAATATTCGATAGAAAAACGACGTTAGATTATTAGTTCAATTATAATGAACGGTACATCATCATACACTAATAAATATTCAATTATATACGGTTTGTTTGTTTATTTTACATAATATAATAAAAGTAAAATCCGAAACATCGAGTTAAATAGCTACGTTGTTTTGGAAACACTAAAAGTGCATCAATCCTTTTAATATATTACTTTATTACTTATACACCTAACTATATATATTATATATTATTATTAAAACCCGTGTAATTACTGACTCAACAAATTATGTTTCACTAAAGTTAGAAACTGTAAGGATACGTACGATAAACTATTATGCTCCGATACTGATTGATTTTTTCTCAAAAAAGCTGACTGTGGTTTTAATAGTTATGAATCGATTTACGTAACAAATTATCAACTTTGAGTACGGTAGTTAAGGTTTAAGGTTTAAGGGACGATATATATATATATATATATATATATATATTACGGCGTTTGTATATGATTTTTGAATGTGATTAATTATTTTTGGTCTCATGAAACACAAAAATAATATAAATCGTCTTAATGCTTTGTAAATTATAACAATACGTAGAGTGACACCTAAAATTCAAAATAAGAATACCTAAATGAATTTATACTTATATATTTTTTAATCTTTATTTAAAGAACTTTTGTAGTGAATCATTTCAACTTGGGAATCACAATAAATAAAATTATATATCAACAATATAGTGCGAAATAAAAAATTGGAAATTGAAGGACAAATGAACAACAAACAAAGGACAGTGTTAATGAAGATATACATGATAATGAGGATAATAAAAAAAGTAGAATGATTAAACTTTAATTGTGCTATCCGTAGGTAAGTAGAACGTAATGAATATTGAAATTATATGATTTAAAACATATACTAAACGCGTGACGTTTAATAAATAATGATAAAACTATAAAAGTAAAGTGATACCAATACGGATGATAGTCAGGGTGGTTTTTATGATGCAGAAGTGATAGGATAAGTGAATATTAATAAAGAAGATATGTTTGAGCAAATATTATAAGGGAATTTAGTATTAATTTGAAGTTATCGTAAAATTTAGTAAAGTTGATTAAGTCATTGATCAGGTGGTAGAGTTGTGGCTGCTCGTGTGACGTGTAATGTGCACAAGTGCACGTTTACTGGGTACCTACTCGAATTCAAGAACAATTGAAAATATAAATCATAATAGCACCTGTAATGTTATTAAGATTATATTTCAAACTATAAAAATATAAATATAGAAATTTAAAATATAAAAATTATATAATATTTAGATTGGGTTATTTCGAAGGCCAAACGCCGGGCGGTTGTCTACGCCGGAACGACATCGGTGTCTACTGTAAATAGTACAGTAGAGCACACAATCGCAGTGCAAATATTTTGTACATTGTAAAAATTAAAAAATGTCAAAACCCAGAACCCACGTTATAATGGAATAACCTAACCAATTAAATTGTTTTCAGCGAATTATTTTTGACATCGCTGTTGCGATTTATTTTTACTCTCATTTGTTATTTAAATTCCAATTATCAGCTTACAATGTTCGTCGATCATTATCATTAATTCAAAAAAACAATTGTGTTTCTGTTTTCTATTGACAACCGATGTTAATCTATAATAATGGATATACAATATTAGGTTTTTTTTTTTTTTTGGATATGCAGTATGCACTACTTCATAAAAAAACCCACGTGCCATCACTATGATATAATATTGTCTATAATTTTGGCACAATGTGATACTTATGATTATGAATTACAAGCGGTGTTTTGGGGAATGCGTGGTACGACGAATGTGCAAGTGTAATGGTTTTTCTTTAGAAATACGTTTAAATATCGTATAGGTATAATAATAATATTATGCTCAATCTAGATTCTAGAGGGCTGAACTACTATTAATAGTAAATTAACGTGAAATCGATCTCAATGTGTTGTCGGACATAAACTTTACGCATGGGATCAGATTCAAAGATTGTACCAAAGGTACTGATTTTGCACTGACTCCGATGTACATAGTTCGCAACACTGATTGTCGCGATCTACTTCCATTTTGTTTATTTTATCGTGTGGGCGCTCACCTATTTAATTACAGAAGCTGTAATCATTATTATTTATTACTGTTATTTTTTCTCTCCAAATCAAATGTATATATAATTGTAATTTATACCACATACTCTACATTATTTTTAAATTCTAAATAAATAATAATATTAGGTATTATAATAGTTGCTGTTGCTATACCGTACAAACGTACAAGAACGAATAATAATAATTGTATCGTTTATTTTTTACGTAACATTTTTTTTTTGCCGTCGTGATTTGTCGGAAGCCGAGTGTGTGCAAAAGCATATGAAGGCTTCGACCTGCGGTCACCGCGCGCAATGATTGCTATGCTGCGAGGGCCAAAAAAAACCAGAATTTTTGAGAAAAAAATCTATAGTGTTTGCGTGGTTCGCGAAATCGAATTAACTAAACTGTCGTAGACGTGCAAATAATATGTTCGACACTACGGTGCACGTGCAGTATTTTCGTACGGTTTTTACCTTAATGGAATTAACTAATATGGACGTGGGGCGCGTAGGAGTACAACTCTAATTCGTGTGTGTCCGACCAAATTTATGTCCTCCGAGGGACATTGTATATACGCATAGCTGCGCTTCTATGTTTCTCGAGAACAAGATCGGATAAATTCGCAGGACTCATTTAGCACGCATTGTTTGTGTTCAAGAATATTTTTCCCAGCGTAAAAGAACCCACCAGGACGCGTTCTGTTCGGAAACTTTTATCCTTCCCCAACCTCTTCAACAATTGATGATAACATTGATAACCATACTCGCACAACGACGGCGATCGTTTTCCTTAAATGTTCGTGATGCGCGTGAGCGCGTGATACCAAGGCACACAAGCTACGTGGTTGTCGTAAATAACATAATAACTACATATAGGTACACGTTAGAGGAAAACCGTATATTTTACACTTTGTAATATAGGTACCGCTACAGACACCTGCGAGTTTCGTCGGAAGCGAGATTATGTGAAAAAAAAAAATGATAAATATTTGAAATAGCATTTGAAATAAATAATATTTATTCGGAACGTTTTCGTTGATAAAAATATTTCTAATAAACACTTAAATATTGACAATCTAATACAATTATAAAGTGTAAATAGTAATTTTTTTTTTTTTACAAGTCTTTTGGTGATGGCACGCAAAGTATCCTGATTTCGATTTTTAAATTTAGCGTTTATTCATCAGCGGAAAACGCTTATATATAATAGACACGGCGGACGCTTAGCTTGTAACAATAATATTTGTATGAATAAGTACGGAATAATATAAATATTATCCATCATTCTATCT
Source organism: Chaitophorus viminalis (assembly GCA_025469195.1). Lineage (NCBI taxonomy): Eukaryota > Metazoa > Arthropoda > Insecta > Hemiptera > Aphididae > Chaitophorus > Chaitophorus viminalis. The sequence goes on from JAIPRK010000168.1 coordinate 4,941, forward strand.
ATTTCATTATCGGTAGTAGAATATTACTGCCAATCACCGTTTAAAATGTACCGGATATACACCACACATTCTGAGTGATTCTTCTCGACGTGCAACAGACGGTGGGTACAATAAGTAAAATATTTCAGTTTTGATCTTTAGAATAATGTACCATTCAATAATTGATCACGAAAAAAATAGTTTTTTAACAATAAAAATATAAATATACCTACAAAATATAAATACAACGTTATTCAATTATTAATAAATAATAATAGTTTTATATTATTGAAAACCTGTTTTTTTTCTCCCAGTGCGTAGCCGGTATACGATTCGCATGTTTTTATAGAAACGTTAAATATCTGACGTTTTATATTTCCGAAGTTCACTTAAAAGTTTCACTTTAATAAAAATAGATTAGTGTGAAAGCTGGCAATTTTTTTTTTTTTTTTATTAATATTCGAGGAAATGATTATTTAACTAGCCTTTAGAATTACGAGCATAATGCGACAACCAACACGTTATAATAAGATTTGCATTATTTTTGGAGCTAACAAAGTTAGTGCTCTCATTTATTTAAAGTTGAATCAATTTAAAATTATTTTTCTTAATTATAATTATTACACAGCTTTATAAAATATATATGTTTAAATTTAAAAAAAAAAATATTTTTACACTTTTTTTTTAATTTTTGCAAGATATGTGACATCATTTATATAATACAATGAAAAAAAACTCTATTCCGAAATTCATTCTATATAATGACTGATGAGCTATAGTATTGATTATAAATACTATTTATTACTTAGTATATATAAACAATGGTTATCAATTGTTAACGACTAGTTCAGACGAATTCTAGAAGAAATATCGAGCTACTTCTCGTCACTTTTTATGAATAGTTTTAACGTTTGAAGTATTAAATAAACATATTTTATTAATATAGCTACCTAAGGTTTTTAATATTATAAACTCATCATGGTCGACAGCTCAAAAGTGATACCGACGTAACACCGTAGCAGTCATCATTTTATAATAATGATATGTCGGTCTTGTGTGGGCAATACGTCACGGTAATAACCTTGGTGTTATGAATTAATCGCGATAAGCCCGGACGAGCGGCTCAATGACAACAATGGAAAAAAGCTCACGAAAAGCGCTGAGGGTGCGATCATGATACATCTGCAGAGGGTTCCATCAACGATTATTTCGAGCGGAGGGGTATGGGGGGGATACGAAAATTAGAGTAGATATTATTACGAAATTGCGGGTCGGTCACGCCGTGATGGTGGAGGTGGCGGAACGATCGTCAAATAAAAACCTATTTCTCCGAATTACATTTCCGGGTCATTTTGCGAACACGTGCGCTAATCGTGTACACACGCACCGAACAAACAAATGTATTCATACATGTAGGTATATACAGCATAAACAAACGGGCGTACTCCCTTCCACCACTCACACGGACTACCACGGGATCACATATATTTCAATATCCGTATAATACAACCTTAAACGTACACCCATGCGGTGTTCCCGTTTCGCTGGGCTTATATTGTAGTAAGTCTGCGACGACTACGGGGAATATGCGCCGCCCAAAGTTCCGCACAATACGCTACGCCAATGTGTGCGACGTTTTTACGACGATTCATCGCGTATATACCTGCTGCAACTACTACATAAGTTTACAACGGTTTCCCGTGCGAGACACGGTTATGGACGATATTATTATAATGCGACGCATTGAACCGTTCAAAAGCATAAACAAAATATCGGTTTGTAAACGAGCAGAAGCACCGCGCGCGACCGCGACGCGTATGACCAACACGGTTGCGAATATTGTTGTTATTAATATTGTAGATATAGTTTTGTGAAGTTGAATAGAGCGAAACCGCCGTGAATTTCCAATACGACTCATGCGATCCCGCTTATACGGACGCCAATAGTTAAACGGGAGTGTCAGAAGTACTTATCTATACTCATCGCGCCAAAAACGAAGTGGCAATACGAAAAACGTCGTCTCAAAGAAAGAAAGCACAACCCGTTTACAATTAACTGTGACCTACGGAACAGTACTGTTGTACACAGTAGGACTTAGAAGCATTTACGTTTTTTTTACAATGTTATACATGCATATATATATATGGTACTTATATCTGCTATAAACAAGTCGTAATAACGAAAGACCAATTAACTTGGATTTTAATTTATTCAAAAAAACTTAGCTCGAAATACTTGATCGGATGTGCTGATACGAACAAGTATAAGTATTAGATAATATATTGCATGTGAAATTGAAAACGTATTTTATTATGTCATTATAAACATTAAACCATCATAAAATTAATTTTAAATAATAAAAAACATTGTAAAAAAAAAAAAAAATACTTTGAGAAATAGTTCATAAATCAAATAAGAAACTTGTAAGGTAGTACTGTAAAATTATTTCGACAATAGCTACAAATAGGTCGCCGATTAACAGTAACAATATTTTTTTACTGTTAATCGGCGACCTATTTGTAGTTTACCCGACATAATTTTACCCTTCTACAATGTTAACAAGTATACAGTTAATACATTGCATAAATGAAAACAATATGTTTTTATTATATTAGTTATCATACAAATTAATTCTGTTTTATATAACAACACAACTAGGAGTAAATTGTTTCGAGTGTTAACCACTATGGTAATAATCCCATTATGAAAACGCTTACTTTATATTCGTTTAAATATTTTTTTTTTTACATTTTTTTAAATTCCAATTTACACCATAGATGAATATAAAAAAAAGTTAAATAAAATGATTACAAATTGCTTCTATAGTTTTCTAAACTTAATGGAAGTCGATATTGTACCAACTTATTTAATTATTTTGAAATTTATATTAGAATTAGAAATTCTGTGATTGATAATAATTAACAAATTTAGTCTAATATTAATATAATATGGATTGCATTTAATAATAAACAAATATAGGTATTTATTTTATAGGTATTTTAAACAAATGTAAAGTTTCAATTATTAATCGTTGGGGTAGTAATTAATTATTTACGTATTTTGCTTCTTAATTTATTTACTAAATGTAAATTGCACGTAATGACATTAAATAATGTCCATAGGTGGATTTTTATCGTTACGGTTAATTAAGCATACTTGACCATTATGTCAAACTATAATAATTCCTAACCAATATATAATATTATATGTATAGCATTAATCATATCGGACTTTGTTTCATTGTTTCATTCCGAACGATTTTATTACGTACACTATATAATAGAAAAAATCCGCATGATTTCGAAAACAGAACTTGAAAGTTGAAAATAATTGTTTTACATTAATTTGAAAATTATAAAAAATAAACTTGCAACGTCTGCTATAAACTGTACATCACGAAGAATAAACAAACACAAACTAATTCAAGCAGACGTAATAATGATATCACATTACATAATAATATAATATTAAATAATAAATAATGTAAATAATAATTATATAATAAAAAATAATGAAGAAAAATGAATTTAACGATTTATAATTTATGATTATATTTTAGGTAAATGTAAAAATTTTACATACGAATTGGATCATTGTACTCGAAGATTTACTATTACTATTATCTCAATAGATAGTCAATTATTATTTTTGCATCAAGAGATAAACATTTTAAAAATATTAACGATGTACAACAAAAATATGAGACAGTAGAAAAATCTGTAAAATATCTTTAATACGTACAAGTTTACATTATGTCAACATGTGTTGAGATCTTTTCGAATTAAAACTATAATGTAGCATAACATATAGCTCCACATGAGTTCAAACTTAGCGACACCTAGTAATATTTTCCGATATTAAATTAAATATAAAAATGAATCAATAAATAAATTATGACTTGGCAACGTGAAAAAATATTATTGTTCACCACGTTTGGACTTTAAATTGATTGTAATGTATATGATAAAATAAAATATAATACAACAACCGATTCGTATATTTTAAAATAATGGTATTAAATTTAGATTTTATTACAATTTATTATTATACAAGTTGTTTATTATAATAGTATAAGTCAACAATATTCGTTTGCTTATTTAATATTTGAAAAATTAACCAAATTAGTTGAAAGCTGAATCAGGGAAATATATATCCTAGTCAATTAGGTTTCCATAATTATTCCCGGTTTAGCTTGAATACGAATCAAAGATAGAGGATACATCAGAACGTAGACAGAATTCACGAATTCAGATGTACAGCATAATAATAATACTGCAGAAACACTTGATAACGTAGTACTTCAGATCCAACGAAATAATTTATGTTGGATAATAATCGAACCTCAAATTATATACTCGCATAATATTATTTCAAACAATATTACACGCAATAACTCGAAGAGAGCTTCTAGGTATACTGTTTGAATTGGATTTCTGTTATAGCATGACTTTACAATAAAATAAACACTTTTTACTATTTGGCCATAATATAGTCATTCAGATTCATTATAGGTACAAACCCGGCACCACCAAAAATATATTGGTCACATTAAAATATAGAAATTGGTTTAAAATGTATTTAAATAAATGACATAATATATAATACATATAAAATTATATAAATATATTTCTTAATAACATAAATATTATATGTGTAATTAAATTATGTAAAAATGTAGTATTTTTTCTATGACATTTTATAGCTACAGTTGGCACGACTTTTCTAAAAAAATGTAAAAAAAAAAATTATAATTATGTAAATGTATAATATCTATCAGTAAGAACATTGGAAAATTACACATAATTCTTAAACCAGTAATGCATGAGTTGCACAAATCCCTCGGTGACCTAGCAAGCAATTTTTCGTGACATAAATCTTTAGTTTTTGAGTGAGTACTTTTATTCGTATAGTTTAAGTTAGATAATTATAAACATAACAAATTTTCCTTGGGTTTTATTTTTCTCCTTTTTCATATTATTTACAATAATTTATATAAATAAAAAATATATATATATATAAATATATATAAAAAATGTAATTTGTCAAAATGTGGTTTTGCTTAAAATTTCCCGTTTTTTCGTAATTTTTTTATCGTTTTTTTTTTGTTTTCGACGTTTTTAAAAAAGTAATAAAAAAATTTGAGTTTGGTTTGCACAAAAACCATTTCCATTCACTTTCCTTTTAGAAAAGTTGCTGTTTAAAAAAATCAAAGCATTTTTACTGCCCCGAAACGTGATGACAGGCAAATTGAATTTTATTTCAAAATTTATATTTTTAAATTAGTATCAAAATTGAAGTCATGGTTAAGTCTGTAGTTTAACTAGTTAAAACTTATTTTGATATACTTTGGGTTTAACTGTGACATCAACATTGAAATCCTGGTTAATTCTAGTTTTAGCTAGTCATAACTAGTTTCACAAATAAATTTTATCAAAATTAATTTGGTCGAATTTCGGGTTTTAACTGTAATTTATATCATATATATATATATAATATATATAATATTAATTGCAAATATTCTCCCCCATTCACTCGTTATTTCTTCTTGTGCAGTTGTGCTTCTGTCTTGATTTGTCCGATAAATGTATTGCGAGGACGTCCCGGTAGTCTTTTTCCTTCGATCATGCCTTCTAACATTGTGCTGTGCACTATACAGTTCTCCTGGATGTCTTAATGTATGCCCTACCTTGTTATATTCATAGTATTTTATACACAAATCTATTTTGATAAAATATTTTTTTTTTCCGGTACCTTTACACCTATATTGTTTTTTGGCACTTACTTAACGTAACTAAATAACTAGGTTCAGAGATGAAGTCAAAAAGATAGTTGCAATAGATTGTATAAATGGTACATAGTAATGTAAGATACTTAGAAATCGGATAAATTCAAAACGTACCATATTGTCTACACCGTAATGACATTATTAAAATTATTTTATTTTATGATACTCAAATGAAATAACAATATGTTGATTGTCATTGTTATATTATAGTATAACTAATGAGATTACCAAGTATTACGCAATACTACAATACATTGACACTGCAATTTATTAGACGGCAAGAAAATTGTATAACAGAAACTCACAAAGGTATCGGAATAATCAAGTTTTAAGTTGAGTGAGGTGAAACGTCAGAAAATAATTGTGGCTCGATGTCTTAACTTTTTTTTACAGTTATGCGGGTGTAAGTAATTAACAACCGAATGAAATGCACAACAGTTTTGATCGTTTTTCATATTCGTATGCGATAGTGCAATACTAATTCCATTCAAAGGATTATTTAATTATAAAAAGTTTCAAGACTCAATGTAGCTTTACTTCAGACTAAAGCTACAAAAATACATTGTTAAACGATTTTGTTTGACAGGAATTTAACAACACTTGAAATAAGTAAAGTTATTGCATAAAGTTTTAACTTTCATTAGTAATTCAATTAAGTGTCAACTTCACTAAAATGCTAAACATTTTATTAATATTTGTAATAATAAGTTTACAATCTCTAATATTTAAATATATATTATTTTGATCGGTTATAAAGTAAGTTTTACACTGAATTTATTCGTTACCTAACCACATTACACAACACGCAAAAATGTTAAGCACGGTTATATTTATAATGATTAAATCACTTTTAATCTTGAATGCAAGTATGTCTATACTAAAGAGATACAGTTATCAAGTGCAAACTTTTCATTTATGATATTTTTTTAATATTTTATTTTCAAATAATGGTTTTGAATGAAAATAGATCCAATCGGATTTAAACACATATTTCAGCAATAAATTTTTATAAAACGTTCATCTCTGTGCCCACTGGGTGCAATTTATTCTTGTATTGCTGAGTGCGTATTAAATACATTTTTGGGGGAAAAAAAATAGTTCGTAAAAATAAAAATCAATGGCGTACACCAAACACGCTAAACTGCTGTCGGTGGTAAAAAAAGAAATAATTTATCAGTCTTTAGCAAAAGTAGAAGAAAAAGAGCTGAAATTGTCGAAAGTCGGGGTTCAAACTTTTTCGTGCCATCCAATAGAATCCATTTGTTTCAACACGCACACATGATAGTCGGAATGGTACGCGACAGTGTGTTTCGCATGCAAAGATTTACAATGTACTGAAACGTTTTTGGTTACCCCAGTGTGTGTACGTCTATATGTAGTATATGCGTTGCACGTTTGCAGGACAATGACTTCAATTTTTCATCGCATTTCGAGGGTGTCACCGGAAGACGCCCAGTCGTTAGGTTTTGAATGTATTTGGTGTACCGGCTACCGAGAAATGCGTGTTGTGACTATCATCCGTAATGGGCAAAAATCCATATACACGGTAAAACGAAGCAGACACAATACCGATATGGCGATATTGGATCATTCGTCATGGGTAATAATAATAATAATAATAATAATATAAAAACAATAAAAATAATAAATACTACTCGCAAGCGCTACAGGCCATAGTGACCCTCGGCTTTCAAAACAATTATTTTTCACTCGTCTCGATCTTTAGGGGTAACTTTCTAGTTCCGTATACCCATTATCCATCTGTTGTAAGTCCTTCTTTACTTTGTCTATCCATCTATTCCTTGGTCAACCTTGTCTTCTGGTTCCTTCCATCCCTGCCAACATCTTGTGTTTTGGAATTCGAAATAATTAATAAATACGTTTTGGAATAATAAAAACAATAAAAATACAAACAATATTAATAATAACAATACAATAATAATAATAATAATAATAATAATAATAATAATAATAATAATAATAATAATAATAATAATAATAATAATAATAATAATAATAATAATAATAATAATAATAATAATAATACAACGACTATATTGGATGCGCAATTTTAACAACAGTTTGAATGTTTTGTTTAATCCTTGAATTACAACAATAGCAAGTATACTTAGAATTAATAAATTCACTTAGGTCTTGTTCACGATAAAACGGTCGAAATATTTGTATATAATGAGAATTATTCATAATTATTATTCGTCGACGACAGCCTTTTTCAAATACTATATTCGAATGCGAATAAAATTTACTTAATATTGTACCGAGTGCGCGAACTGTATTAATCGATGAATCATGTATGCATATTTAGTCATATAAAAGTCATATAAAACAATATCGAATATCAATTGTGATTTTGTGTATGTATAAAACTATTTCCTGTCCTAGTCTATCAGTGGTATACTTAGAAATTGTACATTCCCGAGGAGGAGAGGATTATTATAATGAATACTATTCACTCGGCTTGAAATTTTAATGTTCAAGTAATAATATACTTTTTTTTCTTCAATTTTTAAATTGACAACGATCCCGAAAAGTAATACCTGATGAATTAAGTAGCACATTTTTCATAACTATGGTTGAAAAAAAGGTCAAGAGGAGACTATATACTCCGTTCAGTAAATACGCCACGACTCGCTCATAAAATAGTAATCAATACAACTCGTTTTCTTTGTTTTTCGTGACGAATACATTATATTATATGGCTTAAGTTAAAAACTTTTGTCAGATGTTACAAATAATATAGTGCTGCAGTAGTGATAGAGATTTTAAATTCACATTATATAAGTTTTGATTTTATTGGATCGTTATTAATTGGTTTTCAAGACTGTTTTTTTGTTAGTTTTACAGACGAGTCCTTCAATTTTATGACTTAATGAAAAACACTGATCAGGCATTTTATTGAGTTCGCTTTCATTATTAAATTTGTAATATTCATTTAATTGTGTACCGTGTACGTTTCGTTTTTGCCGATTAACTACAAACTTGGCGTTTTAATTTTATAATCGAAAATTAATTTACAATATTTATCATCGTTGGGTGGGGGGGTCGTCGTATCCCGATGATTTGTGATTGCATTGAGTCTCAAGTAGTTTCGTTGAATTTGTTTGAATACTTATTTATACATAGTATTTATTATATTATATATATGTATATATATATAGCTAGATATTTTTAAACTATAAGTATTAAAGTATATATTTTGTTATTTATATTTCTTCATATTGATGAGTTTGGTAGAATGGAACCTTTAATGTATTTTTAATCTACAATAATTATTTTCTTGTAGTGATACTATTTTACAATGGTTTCTAATTTTTTTCGTGACCAGAGAATGCCATTATTTTTTTCTATACAATCGTAGCATTAGTACATCGATTTTTTTTTTTGTTCTGAGCATTCTTGTACATTTTTTGATTCAATACTGCCGCTTATCTTTTAGTAATTAATTTGATTGTAAAGCAAAATATTGTATTTGAAAATTTCAAACTTAATGTATAGTTCTGACTTTGGAGTTGGATTTCATTGTAAATGCAATATCATGGATTTAATCATAAGTTCACCGATATCGGTCGTTTCTTAGAATTGCAAGAATACAATTTAAACTCTATCTAGATATCACTACAATTAAATAGTAAGTATTTAAGATCCTTTGCTGCTATTAAACATTGAATAGTTTATGTTAATATAAATTGGTTTTACTCAGTATGGATAAAATAGCGACAAACATTAATGAAACTTGATAATATCATGAAACAATTTTAATTCCAGTAACATGGATATATGTCCATGTTACAGCGCAGCTGTAAGTCATAAGAACAGTAAGATTGAAAATATAACTGGTAAAAAATGTATATATATAATGTTTATCCATAAGAATTTTGTTTATAAGATGCATTTTTCATATGCTCTGTGCTGAAGAAGAAAAATACACTTTTTAAATCACAGTGAACAATATTATACAAATATTAAAGAAAAATAAAATCACGTTTTGATTTTCAATATAACAAAGCGATAAAGATAAGAAACAATTGCGGTATTCATGTATTTACGACTTGTGCATATTGACCCATTAAAAATTAATATGGCCTACCGTTATAACTTATAAAAATATTACCTTACAATCGGTTTATTTATTCAGTGTTCTCCGTTTTATAATCATTACCACTGCAAGTATCTTGTTTAATGTTCTAATTACCATACAGCACGCCCTATTTATATGTGCACCATAACACGTAGTGTGCTCTACAAATACAGTAGTGTGTACTACGAAATGAGTGTGTGTGTACCGCTGTCTAAAAAATAACATTAAAAGCAGTGATGTTTCCATCATTTTTGTCGAGAGCATACTATCGATTTTATACGCTGACGAATTACTCATATGGCAATTTTTATGATAAATACGATGATGGTAGAGGGTGTAAATATATAATTGAAAATAGATTTAAACAAAAAAATTTAAATAGTAATGAGCTAAATGTCTGGAGTAAAAAATGAATATTCTTCATAAAATGTATTTAAACGATAATTATTGGTATATTATATTTTATATTTCTTCATGAACTGCTTGAAAGTATACACAGTGCATCCGTGAATTTTCAAAATAGAGTTGAGAGTAACGGCGTGTGTATAGTATACCCTATGAGAACATCTCACTGATCAAAATAAATTATGAGCCTTTATAACAAACAATTCAAATGGAAAAAAATATAAACCAAAGTGGTTGAGTTTTTTGGTAATGTAATTTCGGGAAAAACAATCGCAATCTTTATAATATCAGAAAATAGTTAATTTCAGCAATTCCAAATGTCATAATTGAATAGTGGACATATTTTTGATCATCCAAGACGTGAAAAACGTTTAGATAAAATATTAAAACGAAATGGCATTTCTCGTAACTCCTTGCTATACTAAATTAGTGAACATACGACAGGTGTGGATTTGAGCAAATCTCGGGATTCAATATATATGTTACCGGCAAAGTGTTGAATATAGGCATTCTATAAATTTCCTAGGTATTCTGTATAATTTCTTGAACTATTTAGCAATGTATTAAATTTGAATGTTAATTTATATTATGCCTAGAAAATCTATAGATTTCCAGGATTTTTATAGAATGCCAATACTATGTTAGGTAATGTATTAAATCAAATGTGTTTATTATTATTTATTAGTTATTATTAATTTATTACAGCATACAGATGATGAATGGAATTTCGAAATATTATTATTTACGCACAAACATTTTTTGGATTGACACTTTGTCTTGTATGTGCATTTTATAAAACCTGGTCCAGTTCCTGTAGATTGTTGAGTTGCAATTGTGCGTAAAGCAAATGTATTTTCTCTTGGAACTTGGTCAATTGTTATTAATTTTTATTGGCATATTGAGAATTGAGACCTTGAATATAAAGATTATAAAAGCCTTTCCTTGGTCCCTTATCTATAGCATCATAATACCCATCAAACTGCAAAAATATTTTTATGATCTTAAAATAATAAAATATAAACGGTTGAATTACTATATTATAATATGTATTATTTTATGTTTACCTCTATAACAACAACTAAAATATTTCAAGCATCTCTACGTCCTTTGTCTGCATCATGAACTGGAACTCTAACTGTAGCTTAATTCGGTATAGAAACGTTCAGACAATCTTATAATATAGGTTTCTCAACACGACAAACACTCTAAGAGTGAGAAAAAATTATATTTAAAGACGTATTTTGAATTTTCCCGTATACACGAATGACATAATAATAGCATTACTTAATAATGACGATAATGCATCGCACACGTCATGTTGTACCTATATATGCAATAAGATAGTCATCAAGATAAGCATTAATCATTAATTTCAAAGGTTAGGTGAAGTTTTATATTCATTGTATACTTTTCCTGCTTGAGGTTAGGTAATCTATAGAATACCTAGTTATTGTATGTATTTTATACTTTTACTGCTCATTTTTGGCAATCTATAGAATACCTAGGATTTCTATATAATACCGGATTCAACACTTTGCCGGTAACATTTATATATATATATATGCCCAGATTCCGAATTGATTTATTATTAATTGTAACTTCTGTCCGGTAATGCTTCGTGCGTACAAAAATGAAATGTGAAAAAAAATCTCGGGATCTATTGAAAATGTTGCAGTCTAACAACCGAGTGTTGGAGACCATTAAGTGGCGGGAAAATGGCGAGATTCCATCATGAATCAAACGGGACCTTTGCACGCCGTGATCACGTTTTGCGACTCTCGCGTTGGGGGAGTTTCATTACCGGGACGGCGCAAACATGACGTACGAGCTGCGGATGGCCAGTCGAAGGTGTACTACATTATGCGCGGACTGTAATTTCATCGTTTTAAATAACAGCGGGAACGCGGCCGCGCAGGTTACACCGTGCGTCAAACCGCGTTATCGGAGATCGCACGCACCTGTCAACGCGGCTTAATTAATTACCGAATTATGCGCCGTCCCGAATGTACGCGGATAACACTACGCATACAATATACATATATACGTACAGAAGTATACATTAGTTGTACAACAAGCGCCTTATGCATTTTGATTAAATCATATTCGCTCTTTGTAACGCGGGCTAACCTTTAATTATTTAACGGGTTAATCACGTAGCGGACGACCGTCTTACAGCGGTCCCCCTAATTTATTCTACCCCGTGCCGGTGATTTATCGTGGCGGCGTACGGTTTATAAAGCTCCGTCGGTTTATTCCCACGCGAGTTCGCCGCGCGATGTCTCAGCAATCGATCCTTTCGATGTCGTCACCGTCGTCACCGTCGTCGTCGGTCAGTAACGGATATTATGATCGTTTAAAATCTCATCTCTGCCACGTGCCTCCCCTCCCCCCCCTGGCCCCCAAACAAGAGCAACCCCGGAGTAAAAGATACTCTTTTGATGAACGGAATATCATAATATTTGTCCGTGCACTAGAAAATACGAACTTTTAATCATCTGATATAATTTAATAGTTGTAAACACCGCATGAATCTTGTATCGCCGATTATCAGTAAGCGTAACACCGGTCTTTCAGTTTGTTATACCTAATAAAACATAATACAATGTAATTATAATAATACATTATGAACCTAAAAAATGTCTATTTACCAGTTTAAGTAAGACCACAACAATGGATACGTCGCTCACCAATTATTACTTTAAAACTTATAAGTTATTTCAATGACAACTCGTGTGTTCATTATGAATTGCGTTTAAATACTGTGTTTTTCGTGATTTTACGCAGCTATTTTAAAGAAAATCAATTTCAAACTAACCTTGATTTAATCTGAAAACAATCACATTATCCAGTTCGACCTAATACGGGGTTTTTCTATTTTTGCTTAGTACGACTGACCCATCGTCCCGCACTTCATCAATAAGTTAAAAATTGTCCACATAATTTATAGTTATTATTTCATGTCATGCAGCCCAAAGTTCATAGCTGATCGCAGTTTAAGATCGTCGAACGCCACACAACAATTGTAAAACTCTTACTTTTACATTATATACTAGCTTTCGTTACCCGGCATTGCCTGGAGTTTAATTTTCCAGTAATATGAATTATGATTAGCTTTAGCGGTTTCGGCTAGGTGATTTTTTTTATTTTATCTTTTTTACACTTTTTAACCCCGTTAAAGATTGAATTTGAAAAATCTTTATCTTAGTAAATGTCTATATCATGAAATTAAACTACGGACTAAATGTTATACTCGTAGCTTTAGCGATTCCGGCTTGGTGATGATTTGTATTTTTATAAAATTTTTAGAAATCCTTACTTAGACTACGGTATTACTTATTTGATTGTTATTTTGATTATCATGGTAACTCGCAAAATGTATTGGGTACTTTATATCCATCATTATAAAATCAATACAAAATCATCAATATCAAATATTAGCTTGGTAACCAGTTAGTAAAAAAAAATATGCATTTGAATCTAGAGTTCAAACAGCCACCGACCTTTAAAAATGCTTGAAAAAATAATAATCATAATTATAATAAAAAGAATAATACAAATAGTTAGAATTAAAAAATAATAATTAAAATTGTATTATGTTAATAATAAAAATTATCATAATCAGTCGTTTGTTATCCAAATCAACATTCGATTACACTGGATTCATGGTTGGATTAGATTTTATTTGTTTATCCATTTTTATAAAGAAAAACTTAGTTCGAGGTACCTGCCCCTATAATATGCAGTTTAAACTTAATGCTAATCATGTATATAATCATATAGACTGCAGCGAGAACATGGTGTAACTTTTAATTTAGAGGACTGTATAGTGGAAATCAAAAGCTTCGAAAACTTTCCGTTTACTTCATAATAATAAAACAAAATTCTACAACTCTATCTAGGTATATAAAGTCAAACGTGAAGTTAGTAAACAAAAGTGTGTATTTAACACAGTAAATTAGTACACGGAATTCTTCATACGAGTCAATATTATGTTAACGTTAATGCGAGCAAAAATGATTTTATAGTTGTATATCATAACTCATAAGGTTTCCAAGAGTTTTGATATACGATGTATTAGGGAATGGATATATACATATCAATATAATCGTACAAATTATGATTATGTACAATTAAATCCTACATAATTCAAACAAAACCCGTTCAAATATTTCGAATCTGGCTAGTAATTACCTATGTGGCTACATATATAATTAAATAAATTTATATGGTAATAATTACACCTTAATTGTACCTTAGTTGTATTCTTTGATTTCTTATTCTGACTATAAATATGATCAAAAAATTTAAAAATGTCACAACACATGATTTTAATATGTTTAAAACGACTGAATAAAATTAAAATCCAATAAAAATATTATTCTACTCAAATTATTTATTATTTTATTATTTTTAATAACGAATGTGAAAGTCACGAGAAACGAGGGGATATTTTCCAATTTAGGGTGTAGGAAATTTATTGTTATAATAATACTATTATAATGCAAAAATCGAAAATCCAAAAGACAAATAAAATTGCTGTGTAAGTGAAACAATAACCAAGCAAAAGTACGTGAATATAATATGCTTTGTAAACGTTTCTAGAAACGAAGTTATGATAATTTGAAATGAATAAAAACGATTTTAATAATAGATGGTATACTATGATTAATTCTACGTTGAAAACTATAGAATCGATGATATTAGCATTCATCACCAATGCTGTGAACAAAGAGGCTTTGTAATCAAAGAAACGACAAACATTTGAAATAAGGAATAAGAGAAACAGTGAGCGGATTTGTCAGATAAGACTATGAGGGTTGCATGCAAACCGAAAATTATGGAAGTCGACGACGAGCTTAAAAATAATAAACTGAATTGTAAATCGTCTCATCCTGCGAGCAACAATGATTGTGGATAAAATCAAAAAACCAAGACAAACTCGACGTATAACGGGACACGTTCAAATAAAGACTGGTTAAACGGGATAATAGAGGCTTTCTATTGGGTTTGCTAACAACGACATGGATTTAACATTTAGATTGGGAAAGAAACAGAAAAATAAAATGTGAAAAACTTGGCTACACCAACTTTATTTTTATTTTTGTGGAAGTTTACGGAATTTTTGTTTTTACGTTAACATCGCTATAAACGTCATAAATCATATATTGTAAACCATGGGATATGATTTGATAAACCTACATACAATAAGGTATAAATATGTTCTAGCTACTTGAACCATAACCCCTAAATGTAAAAGGTAAATTATGAAGTGTATTGTTAATAAAGTAAAATATTGTAAAATATTATTGCAAACATTACACCTAACATTCAAATAAACTCTAGAATATCAATTTAGTTTTACTATAAATTAGGTGGGTCTTTTGTTTTGGAATGCTATGGAAAATATAAAAATTGAAATATTTATAAATAAGGATAAAACGAATATTTGATACTTTTTTTATTACTTTTGCTTTAAAAATTTCCCTCCCACGGATTATTTTACACATTGTGCGAAGTTGTAGTCGATTTCACATCGGATTAAGAAATTAATTAAATTAATTAAGTTCTGGGTGCTAGATTATACATGAGTGGCTGACGACTGATTCTGTGTGGTCCTCAACCAAAACTTATACCCAATGGTTGAGTCAGTTCCTCTACCTGAGAGATTTTTTTTTCGCAATCATTTCGTGTGCAAAACCTTTTTTTTATTAAAACTTATATTGAAATCTCTGTAAAGTTAGTATTCATATTAAATTCGTTTATTTCATTTTAAAAGAATTCGTTTTTACTTGTCACAAACACAATATTCACTAACATTTCCGACAACAATAATGTGCCTATATTATGCAATAAATTGTTCAGTATCGTAAATAAATTATAGTAATACTTTTTTTTTAATATTATTACTATATTATCCGTGTAATACGTAGGAAGTTTGCTTATTTTTATTTGTTTTCTAGAAAACCACAACAATTTTTTGTACTCCTGTGTATTATGTTTTATTATGCATTATCAAACAACAATAACTCGAATATTATACTGCTTTGTATATCATAATTTTAATTTTTCATATCCCAAAAAATATTCTGCTCATATTAATTTACGATTACATTTAATCGGAATGCATCGGTATGTACCTATGGGTTGAAATTGATTTCAATATCGATAAAAAATTGTTAAAAATCTTTTCAAATATTAAAAGTAATATTAAAATCTCAATTTTTTTTTAATAATATTCAAAATTTAAATTCAAATTTATCAAAAATGAAAATTATATTAAACATTTATTTATTATAATATCTATGTGTTAATAATTACCTAAAATGTTAATGGTAATGATTATAATATGTTAATGAGTTTAAATAACCATATTAGTTATAATCCACCGACTTACACCATATCGGTTAATCATATTTTCCATGTTCATAAAATGAACGAAAGCTGTAGGCATACCCCGTCTGTACCTAACCTGGTAAAGTGACTGAAATACATTTTCGTATTGTATAGACATAACGAGTTACCGTAGTAACAGTAGTGTCGTTGATGATTCAAGGTGGTTTAATATTATAAGTGCATCTTAGATCGCAAGTCGCAAGATGATAGCAGAGCGTGATAGTCGCTATCGTAATAGTGGCTTTCGGTGGAGTGTCCCCTTGCGAACTCCACGTAATACCTATCAAACTATCATTTTGCATTATCATATACCTTCATCTGTGCATGATAGTTCTTTTACTAGTGTGACTGTCGGGTTTCACTGTCATCGTGCGACTGCGTTTTGCGATGGCTGATGACGCACTCACGAGTCACGGCGGTTATGTTTGAGTAACATTTATTATTACACTAATTTAAAATAATCGATGAACGGTTACGTTTATTATTGATAATGATACGCATCAATTAATGTACGAGCTTCAGTGACATAATAGTCGTGTACAATAACTAATTCGTAATCATTAAAAACAAATAACGAATAAAATAAGTACCCAACGGTATAATAAATACGATTTGCGTTCGTGGACGAATTTGTCGCGTTGGCGAACGGATGTTTTACGTTTGCGATGAGTGGTGACGGAGACGGAAAAGACCGTCGAAAATACTAAAAGATAACCAATCAAAATGCTAGAATATGTTTCTAAACATCACGTTTCACGGTATAAAGACGTTTTTAAGGAAAGAAAGAGAGAGAGAGCGAGAGAGAGAGAGAGGGTGAGAGAGAGAGAGAGGGTGAGAGAACGGAATAACATAACCGTATTTTAAAAACTTCATAAAAAAAAAAAAAAAAACGGTTCGCGCACCGTTCATGTTCAAACGACCGCGTCAATATTAATTATTACCCGCAACAGTTGCGCGGCGGCCGGTGGTAAACTTTTGGAATCTTCGACCGCCCGCCGTTTCCTACGATTCCGCGACTATAGGTATCGCGAATTGTACGAGTTCGTCGTATTTTTTCCGTGCGTTGACCGTGATCGTTTCACCACCCGCTCACCATTCCAGTCGCCTTTGTGCCGTTTTTGCCGCGTCCTGCGTGCGCGTGTGTACGTGTTTTTTATACCCAATGGCTGGCGTCTCCGTGGGCACATAAAAGGACAATTCCGTCGTGTCCGTGCCCCGAACCGTCCGTCCGATCCATCGAACTATCGTGTGTGGTTTTTTTTTTTTTTTTTGTTTTCATCTACTACCACGTATTAGGTAATGACAATTGCGAGCGTTTAACGTCGATTCACGCGTCGTCGAGCGAACGTCTTTGTAAACCGTTTCTGGAAAGCGCGTTCAACTAACGGGGAAAAAATCAGAGACCGAAAGATGTGTATTCGCGAGTATGACAAAAGCGACTAAAAAAAACGAAAAAGAAAACAACATTTTAATTGCATATGAATCAGTACCAAGGTATTCAATGTTCTCATTAATCGTTTACAGTTTTACACATTGTATAACGTAGCTATTATACAACATATTATACGATCGGTAAAACTTGTAATTTTAATATGCCAATAATAATAAATAATTATACCAACCTTACAAAAGTACATTTAAAATAATCAATACAAGTTCACAGTTGAGCAAATAATAAAATTTGCCGAAATTGTCGAGACTGGACGTCTGATGCAAATAATATTACATATTATTATGTATTTTGTATGTATTATGTAGCCCCCCCACGAGTCATCTCAGTGGGGTCCGGTATTCATATGTATATGAAATTAAAATTAAATAAATAAAAAAAAAATTACAAAATCTGAAAATGTTTGAAGCATTATATAATATATATATAGTTTTATTTTTGTAATGTATACGTTAGATATACCAATATTATAAAACTGAATAATTTGTTCGTTGGGTTGAACGCGTCAATCTCAGGACCTACAGGTTCAGGTTAAACATTTTTTTTTTTGTGTGTTGAATTAGTCCATTTACCGAGAAAGGATATATTACAGGCTACAAAACTGCACGCTTCGACTAATAGAAGCGAAGCATCAATAAAAAATGTTAAGTTGAAAGTAGAAAAGATTGATTTTGCTATTTAAAATGGTATTGGAGGTAATATTTTATGTTGATTTTATGATAGATAGCTGAATTACCCGTCTTTGCACGGAACAGTCTTGATCGGAGCATTGATTTTATTGGAATTCTACCTAATATTTTTAGAGCCTAGTTATGTTTGATCAGCTTTAAGTTATCTAATACTTTGGTATGATTTTTCTCATAACCGGTTACCAAGGTAATATTTTTCTGTTTATTTTATGATGATAGATATACAGTACCCAGTAAAAGTTTCGAGTCACTATGACAACTAAAATAATATATCAGCCACCCTTTAAAGCTTGAATTTGTAGCACCCGTACCACTTTCTTAATTTTTATCTTTCGTAAGAACCTTATTAACAATAACAATTACAAATACAACAAAAAAATAATTAACGAAATCGGTCTAATTGTTCACGCGTAATGCTGTGACATGGGAATATAGGGATTCATTTTATATACCCGGGAAATGTTGCGAGTTAATATGACAACCAAAATAACATTCAAATAATTAATACCTTATATTATTCGTAATGCTAGTCTAAGAAGAACTAATTCAGACTTCAAAAGGTAGCTGATATATAATTGTGGTTGTCATAGCAACTTGAAAATTGGACGAGATACTTTACATTCATCACCATAAAATTAACGCGAACATTTTACCTTGGTAATCAGTAATGAAAAATATGAAAATATAAAATTACACCAAAGTATAGTTAATGTATCTTAGAGATAACCAAACATAGCTATAAGCTCTAGAAAATACAAGGTAGGATTTTTTAAGGACTAGGCCTAGGTCAAGACTAGTCCGTGCGAAGACGGGTAATTAAGCTAGTATATACATATATTATAAATCTTCGGTGGAATCAATATCAAAATGGCACAATTTATAGATTCCCATACGTGGAGCCAAAATTAGATGTTATTAATTATAATAATATTATATTAATTAATAAATAATCACATTGATTTTAAATGTTTATAATCAAATGTTATAATAACCAACATTTCGAATCTATTTAGTTTTATAAGAACTGCTATACTGGTACGATAAACAATTGGCACGTAGCGTATTCAATGGACAATCGTTATTTTACTGCAATAAGTTTAATTTTTACAAGTACAATTGGGTTATTAAGTATTGCTTGGAAAAATAATTTTTTGATTATTGTTTAGGTACTTTGTATTTTGTAAATAGAAATTTTATTCTTTAGGTATTTATAATAATATTATATTATACTTAAAAAAAATTATACCATGGTTCATGCCGTTCATGGATTTCACACTTTTATTTATTTGGTTACCACATAATATTCTCCCATCATAAAAACTATTATTCTTCAATTGGTATAATTTTAGGAAAAAATGCAACAGTAAACAATAATTCAAGAGATAATTTAAATAAAAACTAAAATTTAAATTTAAATCAGAAATCAATTAAATCTATATTTTACAACAATATAAAATCATCAAATCATACAATCGATATATTATTATGCATTTAAATAAAAAAAACCTATATCGATAATCAAATTTAAAATATTGGAATAGAAAAATTTTATTTTTAGCCTTGGTATTTCAAGCCTTGGTATGTAAATTGCTTTTTTTTTCATATTGTGTTGGCCTTTCACTTTCAAACGCGATACGTTTACAACTCCAAGAATTTATATACCTTTATTTTAATATACTGAAACTTAAAGTGGCAGTATAACTTTGATATTCAACGGTTTTTACATGGTTCAAATGTGTTTATTGTATGTAGGTATACTTCGGGATCGACGGGTCACAAGAAAATAATGTAGTAAACGATAATACGTATTTATAAATTTTATTTCCATTGTTGAAATAGTTGATCGTATTATACGTATATTTTGGTAAATTATTATTAAATACATATTACATATTCTATTTAAGCTGTATATTGTCCGTATTTGCATATGTGTATATTCCATGTACCTACATCAGCATTCTGCATTTTATTTATTATTGTACTTTTTGTCCGCTATATTATCATATTAGCGGGAAATATAATATACTATACGTTATAACACTGAAGCTCTATCTTCGTAAATACACAACTATATATGTATACGTGTACATAGCATAAAAGAACAATTGATTTATTAAACATTCTTATTCGATTTTACCTGCTCAGGTGACATATATATGTGCGTTCTGTTTCATAATCATATCGTCCAAATTTATAATATTGTACAATGCCTATCCTTTTGTTTTGCCTAAGATTTTTTCT
Source organism: Chaitophorus viminalis (assembly GCA_025469195.1). NCBI lineage: Eukaryota > Metazoa > Arthropoda > Insecta > Hemiptera > Aphididae > Chaitophorus > Chaitophorus viminalis. Next base: position 25,982 of record JAIPRK010000168.1, read on the forward strand.
CATGCGCCCGCGTGTTACATGTTTATCGATTCCATTCACGATGTAGGTACGCGTAATTAATATTATTTTTCTCTCTAATTACGTATAAAAAGCGTTTCGTTTTTTCATCTCGGGACTATCCGCAATGACTGAATACGCGTATACTATACAGAGCACTATAGTAGTAACCTAACTTAACTAGTATAAAGTATATACGTTCAATTTAATGATGAACATATTTTTCTCGTTCTTAATTTATTTGTCTCCAAGACTTATGGTTTTAACAATCCAATCAGTAATTGTATCTTTTCTTTTTTCTATTCTTTTTTTTTTTTTTTTCGGGCCAGTTAGACAACTGTGCATTGGTTTGTATCCAAGAAAACGTCTACGAGCGCGCCCGTTTCAACTCTGGGGGATTCCAGCTTACCGAGCTGGTTGGCGTCGAGTAAACAGAAAGCTAAAACACACCATGCCAAATATTTACCCGTCTAACAAAATGTAGTGGAAAAACAAAACTAAATATGAAAAGTTATAAATATAGTTCAAAGACAACTATAAAACAATAAATGGGACTTATATAATTATTTTTAAATGCAAATTTCACGGGGCGGGTATATTATTATTATTATTATGACGAACTTTATCATGAAAATTATTTATTTCATGCCACACTACATTTTGAAATATAATAATAATAATAATAATAATAATAATAATAATACTTTATTATTAGTAATTCGAAATTATTCAAAGACACACACAGATAAGTAACAGCTATGATCAACAATTGAAACAACAAATAATAAAATCGTTAGCAGAAAAAATTAATTTCAATATTTATAGATAAACTATCCAAACTAATTCAATAATTTTAAATGACTCTATTCATGCATATTTACAAAAAATTGATAATTTTAATTTTTTATGTAGATTCGAACATATCATTATAAATAAAACCGATAACGAAAAAATAATTATTATGTAGACATAATAATTATAATAATATATTCATTATATAAGCAAATTTCAAAAAGAAATAAAAATGAAGTTTACAGATTTAATAATGACAAATAATTTCTACAAATTCTATTTATAATACCTATAATAATATACATAATAACCTTCTTTATTTGCTCATCGTTTATTTATGTGTTATTTATTATAATTCACTTTGTAATATTTTCGTATTTTTTATTATGTACTCTTCATTTAATTTTTAATATTCAGTATCCCGGTGATGACCAATTCTAAGACTAGTCATTATTCATAACATTTCAGATACTCTTACGTTACATATCATTTTATTTTTTCTTTCAATATATTATTCGTTTATATATTTAATAATTATTATTAAACAATAATAGATATATTATAAATTAACCAAAAATAATTTATATCGTTTTATAATAATTTCAATTACAAATAGATCAGTTTACATATATTTATTAAACAGGTTATTTGTGTATGGAATATGGTCCGAAAAGTACCTCTAGCAATTGGATACATTCTATTAATAATACAAATATTACTATTAAAATATTAGTATACATGAATTCAACGGTCAAATTATTATAAAATATAACATTGAATTCGTTTTCAAAATTTTTACTGATAGTGTTAATCAAAATAATGATAAAAAAGAATATGAAAAATATTTAAGGACAGAAAATACATTCAATATTCACCAATTGATATCATCAATTACCTAATTTATTTGCATCTTGAAGATACAATAATACAAACAAAGAATTAATATTTTTCATTACACTGCAATAAATTTCCCTTTAGCGAACGATGTTTACCCGCAACAGAATACCTGTGTATGTATTTATGTTATATTTGTATTAAATGTTAACTCAGAATACGCAAGGCATTTAGTTGTCTTGTGTTTGGTAATAATTTTGATGATGGATTTGTTATTAGCTTAAAATAATAAAGATGTAACTATATATGAGACACATGCAACTATAAACCACTATACGCAAAGTATGTAAATTCAATTATGAAATTGTTTTTGTTAATTAACCAAATACTAATGCATTACGAAAATTGTGTGAGATAAACAAACGAATCCGAAATAATAGTATTATTTTTCTACCGACGTTTTACGCACGTTATAATATATTCAATATATTTGATCGAATTTAAAAAAAAAGTTAAAAGTTAAAATATCATAAATATAATAGTTGAAAATGAATATTTGAAATGTGTTTAAAGCTGAAAATTCCTATTTGTATTTATAAATTCAAAATATATGTACCATGAAATAAGTATACTATGTATTAACTTTTTATCACCGAAAAAATTAAATGATGTAAATCATTAATCTATTCTCATAGATACTATAGCAGTAATAAAAATATTTTTATTTTGTGAAATTGTATTTATTTAAAATTGTTAATTTTAAAAATATTGTAAAAACTTCATAAACTGTAATATCATGAAAACGTTACATAAACTATTTTAATACGTATATGTACTCTGGTAAAAACCATAACATATTTTTAGATTAGTTGACATTAAATATGACAGAATATAATATTCATTTCGAAGTGTTTATGAGTTGGATAAAAACGATTGACACAATTTGTGCGTTAGTTGAATATTAATACATTGTAAACATGTATACGTTTTGTAAAGACTAATTAAATAAAAATGTTTAAAACAATCATAAATGCAATATACAAATTTATTGTATTTATTAAAATCGTCTTTATATTATAATCAGAGTCCTTCGAGATTTCTTTCTTGACATATTAATTTATTGCGAGCCATTGAAACACGTGTTCACATAAACATCTTAACCCTACTTATATGTAAACAAACTTGTCAAATATGGTGGTGTGCTTTACATTATACCTATAATTCTATTTTTTTTTTCAAAATATAAATCCAAAAAAAAAAAAACAGTAAATTCTACGTCAACGTAAAATATAAAATGAACATGTTAAGGCAAGACATGTGAAAAATATTTTCATAGTTTATTATTTCCTATTAAATACTCGAAATGATGTTATACATTATCATAATCATAAACTCTAGTGCCTGTTGATTTTTGGCAATTTTTCTCTTAGATTATTAAGTACCTTTTCATTATTTTTTCAAATAATGTCCATGCAGTTATTGTGCTGCTAAAATGATTTGAATATAATTAGTTTTTATTTAAAATATTTATTGATAGAGATCAAATATTAATTATGTATTGAAGATTATTATATTTGGATATATTTATATAATACGAGCTAGCGTTTGTACTTTTATAACGTTGACATTTAATTTAAAATAAATTAATCCTATATTTATATCATAATTATTACTATGGTTTAATATTAATCATAATTAAAATTAAAAATTGGACAGGACACATAAATTTAGTGTTGGGCACTTGTCTCGCATAATTCAACTCGGCGCAGGATTATATTGTATTACTAGGTATTATACATTTTAAAGCAATGATAAATAATACATTCAAAAAACGATTTTGAGCGAGTCCAAGCATTTATTATATAGCGTTCATGTAATATTTTAAGCTTTAAGCGTTAAAAAAAGGTCATCAGACAATTATTCACAAGATTTGATTAAAACTAAAGTATGATTAGCTTTAAGTTAAACATCCCGTGTTTGTGGCTTGCAAAATGTGATTTACAGGTTTTAAAAAAAACTAAATAGTTTTGAAAAATTATATACATTATATTATATTGTTTTTAAATTCGAAATGTCCAAGACGATGATTGTAGAACAAAAATTATTGTATGTAACACAGTCATTCAACGTAAAACACATGCAGGTTTTTCGTTTTTCGTTATTTGTTGCAGCAATATCCTGTAAAACTACTCGAGGATTCCAAAAACTACCCTCAACTGAAGTGCCACTCATGTCTAATTTTCAATAAATAGAGGCAGTAAGCTGAGCTACCGTTTTAGAACATTCCTCCCATCAAAAAATGTATGCATTCGAGAAGTACTCGAACTGGTAAAAATCACACCGTTAAAAAATCGCTAACCGTCAAAAAAACCATTACTTAACGTTTTCCACTAAAAATATCAAAAATTCAGTTTCGTTATTTTATTCGTTTACCTTCTTATTATCCTGATTCACTTGCATGCTTATTCGCTCAATACGCCACATTCATACATGTTTCAATGAAAATATATTTTACTAAAATCGACAGTGGACAGTGGACACACATTGGCAGCTCATACTAATACCAGAAAACACCATTTAAAAAACTAAAAAGAGTTTCAAAAATGTTTAATTTAAAGCAAAATTGTCGTTAAAATAAATTTTATGATCCATGCGATGAAAAAGTCACCAAAGTATCCGATTTTAATTTCGTAATTTATTTGAAATATGTGAACTACGATTGCTGTATAAACTTTTGAAGCCATCTTGTTTTTGACTAATTATAATAAAGACTGTGTTAAATATGTTATTTGATGAGTAAAAACCGTCAGAAAATATCGACAGTGCATATATATTGTGCTCGATACTGCTGCAGTGGTGTTGACAACATTCGATGAAAAAAATACATGACTTCAGGTTCTTAACAGTAAATAGAAAAGCAGATAATTCGAGAAATCTAGGTGCTTATATAAGGATAAAGGGTTTATAATCCCCCCCACCCAAACAAATATTTAGAAAATGAATATTTCTATTCGTATATACTTACATAGTTATACATACGTTACACTTAACAACATAACAATCAGCAGGTTTGGTTCATATAAAATATATTAGGCACCTACATAAAATTAACTTTATTAAATTTGTTGTCGTTTTTTGTTACTATTATCGATAACTTTTGTAATCGTGTAGCCCTTGAAAATCTTAGAACCCAACCAGAAATATTTATTTTTTTTTTTTTTGTTAAGTTTGATTACGTTACAATGTAATATTTCCTACATGGGGTGATTCGCGGATTACTGTCGTATTCTGTTACACGATTACCTATACACATAACATTTTGTCCACGGCTGAAATCCCGTTGCCAACAAAAATTGAATTGTCTAGTTTTCGCACACGGACCCCTTCAGTGGTACAACAATACGCGTTACAGTTACGTGCATTATTCACCGTTTGAAAAGCTTCGGATCGGGGACACAGTGTCTCGCACGTGCACAATATATATATATATATTTATAGTGGTGCCTCGCATATTATACATATATACCTACCTGCGTTAACGCGCTTATAATGCTATAGGTTCGGCTGCAATAAACGAATGTAATTTCGGCATCCAGACCCATTCAAACCGACGTCAATAGGAAATCCGGTGTGTCAAAAACTTGTGTGTTTGCGTACTCGATACTTTTGCCGTCTCTAGTCGCACTGCACACATAATACAACTCTGAACTCATATGGTACGCTCGTACGTATAACATAATCGTGGGCGCACGTTTTCCGTCTGAAATAACTTACGGGAGTGCTGAAATTGTTTATGCCAAGCGTTAACCTGTGGCACGTTTCACCCTTTCATGCCTACAATAATAATGTTGACGTGAAATATTTTTAATTTAAAATTGACAACATTACGGGGAATCACGAGAATCACGAAGTTATTGTATAACCCGAGAAAATCAATAGACCGTGATGTCCAAAGTGTCGGTGGCGTGAAATCGATCACTGCACGCTTTGAAGTCTTTATAGGTCCTGCTAGTCTCATATCCTTGTCTTATTTTGGAATAATATATTGCAAGCGAATTATTTATTATATTAATACATATGTGTTACCAATACGGGAACAAACTCGTTATCGTAAACGTAGAAGCAATCATCATTAAACGATATTTTGAGCTCGAAACGAACCATGAGGAGGGATGGTCATTTATGACTTGTGAACGTTAAGTAATCCCCGTATGTACGATAGTAAATATTTTAATATTCACGCCTTTTCATTTAAGATGATCGCAGACGCGTTTATGATAAAGAAAACTCATCGAATATTCCGTAACGATGCGTATATACGTGCACGATTAAATCCTATAGTTCGAGCCCGTAATTATTATTATACTCGATTATATTGATCAACCCACCCTGCCGACCTGTGATAATTTTCGCTAATAGGTAAAATACGATTTTATATTGTTATACATAGATGTATACCACCCCAGCTTCTGGAATGTGTGTGCACGGGTTGTGATTCGGTGGTGTACTTAGCGTACATATGGTGACTAGTGTTCCCCCGAGATCGATTTTGGAACCAATTTCGCTTCACGTGTTTATTTATGACTCACGAGGCATTTACTTTGATAAATCAGCTTTACTTTTTATGTTAGTGACATTTAAGTAAATCTGTAATACGTGGTTTGAACATTACAAATAAAAATGGCAAAATACGAAAAACACTATGTATACACTAATAAAAATATTATAAAGCATGAACATAAAATATTTATTAATATTTAACTTATAAAATATCAATTAATAATCGATTTATAATACATAAATTATGCATAAAATGCAATGTATCTCAGTGCTAAGGTGGCTCGTTAAAGTTTATGTCACCACTAAGAGTGATATTTTTTAAAACATTCATTAAGTATTGCTAAAGGTGTGTGTGTGTGTGTTTGCGTGAGATCGTTTTTTAGTTATTTTATAAAGTAAAATATTTCTCTCAAAATTTAAATTTTACCTATTGATGAACTGGCAAACTATAGTAACAATATAACCAAATAATAAAGATTAATATTTACAAAAAAAAAAAAGAGTAATATATAATTATCGGGAAAAAGGTTTGGAATTTTAATAACGAGTTTCTAAAGTTGTTTATCGTTTCGGTCAAAATATTTGCATTTTAGTTCGGTCATCAAACCTTTCAGCCAAAATAAAATTAATTAATTTTTGAAAACTTTACCAGCGGAGCATACTACATTGAGATCATATAATTATTTTTATTATTATATTATACTTACTTTCCAAAAAACATTGTTTTCCTTAATAATATAGGTGATTACTGGTTATAATTGTATGCATTATAATTTTATTGGTCTATTATGTATTACTGTTATATTAGAAAGATATCTACAATGAATTTTCTCTATATTCCAACAGTAATTATCTCCACAAATTATATTAATTATCATACAGACATCTTGACCTACCTTCTTTGTATAGAAAATAATTATCTGTTGGATATATACTTTATTGAGTACTCTGTGCCACCCTACACCTTATATTGGCGTTAATAAACAGCAATTCCCATTAATCAAAGTTATATAATTATTCTTTTCAAATCAACATCGTCCAATAACACATAATACAAAGGTCCAAGTTCAGTGTTAGTATATTCTTGTGAATTTATTTCAAATAAGCATAGACGTTTTCTAAGTCAAATTACGATAAAATTCCGTACCCATTTACAGGAATTTTTTAAAATCAATTGGAGCCGACCGTCAATTTCGATTCACTGTACGGGTAGGTACATCGAAAAAAGTTATTTAAAAATCTAATGGCAGTAGCTATATATATTTAAGTGATCAACTTGTTTGTGGTCAACTTGTTCACCGTTTAACAGATGGTATGTACACTGGCGAACACTTAATTGCATGAAAAACGGTAACCGTTTGTACGAATTCATATAATTTAAGCTAAGGCGAAGATTTAACGACCTTCATCAATATTTAAAACCAATGAAGTAATATTATGTGGTTGAAATCTCAAACGAAACAAATCAGTTACACAGCATATATAGTATAATATAATAGGTACAAGTTTCGTCACCGCCGTGAATAAGAGTTCGGTTCAACACATCCGTAAACTTAATTTACTTATATTTTCACCGCATATTGCGTCTCATAATTCGTGCGTGTTGAAGACAACCGGTATGGTCATGGATATAATATAGTTTTAACCGAAAAATTTTGCATAATATTAAAATAATATACGTTAAAAATAATGTAAAGATAAAACATGAATGTATCAATCGAAACTTAAGGCTTTGAATATAATACAACTTGTAGGTACCTCCTATGGAATTTAATTTATTAATTTATTCTTGTGTTATAATTCGGTTCGGTGGAATTCGTAGAATTGGTTCGTTCAATAGAAGATGTCACTAAGTCACTGTAAATAATAATATATACCTACAGCGCTGATTACGTTCCATTAGGCGAGTTATTGTCATTTCAAAATGAAATACGTTGTTAAATCAGCATCATTTGGAAACAATGGCATTTAAATAGACTTACTGTAAAATGGCGAAATAAAATTGTTTAGATCTGGAAAAATAAAAGGAATGGCGGACGAGGAAAAATATCTTCTGCAGTAGAAATGTCCTATTCTTGGTTCTGTTCCAACATGTTTCACTGTAACAACGTGTGTGCATGGTATTATTTTGGAAAAAAATATATTTTTGATTTTTCCATTATTGTACACTCTCGAGTGGATGTGATAAGTTTTACATGATCTACGTACTATAATACGATATATTACTGATTACGATAAACCATTTTGTATTATAGCTGTATTGGTTAAATGTTTATTGAATCATACAAAATAACGGCAATCAAATGACTGGTTTTGATTTTCTTTACACGACAGCACAAAATATTGTAATAATATAACAGTTGCTATAAATATGGATTTTTACATTGTTTTTCAACCGGTGCAACGAGGAAACTCTCGTCAAAACGTATAGCCTCGTATAATAATATGATTTTACGTTAAATTATTTCGAAAATTTTGTCATAATCGTCCCGAAAATTCAATGGCGTATGACGAAACACCGCAGTCAGTGTGACCTATACTCGTGAAACCGCAAAATACCATTACCAGGGAATGAGTTGTTTGGTGTGTTAAAACACTCAACTGATGACAACGTATCAGCTTTGTCGAGAATATGTTAGAAAATTTACATACTATAATACGTATATATAATATATTATATCGTATCATACAACGATACAAGTGTCACTATAGTACTAAGCGTTGTCTCTAGCTTACTATGTAATATAATGTCTCAGAAAAGCTTACACAATCATTTAACGAAATATTCGAGTAATTGTTATTCTTTTTTTTTTCAACTCGACAATCAAACTTTTGGGTGTATGGTATATGTGAAATGTGCACGAAAAGTTTCAAGCTGCAACTTACTAGATCGAAAATCGGACACGTCACATAGTATTTTATTAGAAACGTATAATTCTTGTACTTTGCTGCGAGAGTGTATATTATAGTTTTTCTCTCGACGAAGAAAAAATAGAAAAAAACATTGACACAACATTAACGATTTCGTTTGTATACATTTTAATAACTTGATATTATAATACTTATACGGTTATACGTTCGAAACGCAATTAAAAACGCCTTTTTACCTAATGTAAACGTATAATTAGTGTATGATATAATATTTCTAGTTGTGCTATGTTTTTAATGAATAATTGTGTCGGCTGAGACAATATATCAATAATATATTCCTCAACATATCAGTGTGGGGATGAGCCGATATGAATGTTTCCGATATCCGTTAAACCAATATTTTTAACCAATAAAAAACTATTAGCTGATTCCAATATTTAAATTGCCAACAGCAAATTTTGAAAAAAAATATACTGGTGAAAACTCGATACCCGATATTAACTGATAATATTTTTGAATTGATACATCAATAATTTAACCATGTCAAAAAATGACTAAACAATGAACAACTCACGACAAAGATCAGAAGATTGTATTTTTTTGGTTTATTTTATATATTCAAGACCTAACATTAAGTGTTAAACAGAGACGTGTGTCAGTACGGCGAACGGTAACAAAAGGCATGATATTGAGAAGGTGTATGGGTAGCTTAGGCCTTCTTTGGAGACGTCGTTAGTCTTGAACAACATGATATAATTTTAAAAAGGGACCCATACTATCCAGTACTAACGTCTCGGAGATTTAAGAAAAACAAATTGATATAGATAATAAAATACTGTGTGTGTTGTATCGCCACAATAACATTGATAACTAACATGCAGTTAGGGATATTATAATTTCCATATCAGTCGGTTAATTAATACGAAGTGTTTCATATTAAAATAATACTAGATGTTTCCTGTTATTTTCAAGAATATTGTTATTAAATACCTATCGGTTAAAAAAATAAATAAATCGATATCTTTAGTATACCTATATATATATTATATATATTATTATTACATCAATTTTGGAATCTTTTTCGAACGCGACGATTGTTATCGTGAGTTTCAATTGTTTTACGAACTAATACAACTGACACAATTCACACAGAAAAACCATTATATTCATACAGTACTGTATAACTTCTCAGTTTTTATATCGTTATCCAGGTTAATCAAAATGTTGAAGTAGCCCAAGTTTTGCTATAATCCTCTAAGGGTAATACGTGTCATTTTTAGATGAAACCACCCATTTAAAATAGAATCATGGCATTGGGCCGACAACCATCGAGGAGACAAACCCATGTCAAGTTATATGGCCGACGACCGAGGAGCCGAAATGCCGAAAACAATATCGAACAGACCAGCAGATGCAATGGATTAATTAAATTACAGTTTATTAAAAATAATAATAAATTTAATTATTAAAAATCTTATTTAATTATGGTATTAATTAAAAATATCGAACAAAATATTTACAAAAAAAAAAAAAAATAATAGTATGGTAGGTAAAACATAATATATATGTATATTATATTATAATAATAAGAAATATTTGAATATATAGCTTATAAATGTATATTTTTATAATATAATACCTCTTAAAAATTGTCATTGATGACTACATTTTAAGGTTATACACTAGTTGAACCGAAGTCTATATTGGTGCAGAGTCTTGGGACCCACTTATTTTCCAAAAATTGTGTCAGTAGGTCGCACGGTAGCTAGGTTTATAAGTTTTTATGAACATCTATAAAAGTTAGAGACCTCTAAAGATGGATTCCCACTGCTTTATGTACGTACATGTATCTTCCTGCGTTGTATTATACTACATTATCGCAGTAACCTTCTGGTCTACCAAAATGTTAAGCTGTATTAACCATACGGCAAATTGTGTGACCATGAAATTGGACCAAGTTCGACTAATCATTACGTGTATACGATCTACTTTAGCTGATAATACCTTTTAAAATTTTTCATCATATAATACATGTATGAAATGTGAATAACCGGTAAAAACTACATGAACCACAAATACCCGGGTCTGAATATTAAAATGTGTATATACGTAAATAGTGTAGAGGAAATCCATCTAAATTAGGTACTAAATTACACAATCACCGTGATGTTCCGTATAGACCATGTAATCAGTATTGGTTAACAGGCTACCAAATTATAATAGAACTTAACGAATAGGGAAAAATATTCAACTTTCCACCGGGTTGTCTTTGAATGTGGTTACTGATAAATGGATGAACTGATAAACTGTTGATGTTCACTGTACATTATCACATAATTTATTGGAAAAATTGAAAGTGCTTTGGTAGGTAGTTCATATTACCAGTATATAAACCAACGTTTTACCAACACCGTAGCAAGATTTAAGTTGTTGACTTTGAGGGGCTTTTCAAACAATGTCTACACTGTATTATGTGTATTAGATAATTATAAATTATGAAGGATTTAAGACTTCGTTTCAAATATATATTTTCGGAAGGCCTCCCGAATCGCGCCTACGATCAGCATGGTATACACGGGGCACGGCGATAGTGTGATAATATAATACTTTAAGAATCATTCGATCATATTATAAATAGTTCGGCGCCACCGTAGTAGTGTATACCATCTATCCCTAACCCGTGGACTGCCGCCGCCGTCGTCACTTACCGTGGTTATAGTGCGGCATCTGCGGCCCAGGAGATCGCGACCGTATTGGGATCGTTACAATAATGATATTATGTGACCGCGACGACCGACGATGATAACACCGCGACAAAATGTTTATAATATCGCACACGTAGGTACCCCCGGCCGCGGCGCCGACGACCACGACGATGATATAGCGAAGCCTGGCGGTGAACGGCGCTCGCCGAGGGGTCGTCGCGTACGTTGGTGGGCGCCGGTTTTCCGCCCCCGCAGTGTGATTTTTCACCGGGTCCGCGCCAGTCAGCGACACCTTTGCACGCCGTTGGCCGCCGATCGTGTTGTCGTCCGACGATTTATATTTTTATTATTACAATTATTATTACTGTCGTTGCAGTTATTACGTTCGTTTTACTGAGGTTTTTTTTCAGTTTTTTTTCTCCACCGTTGAAATTTTCCGCGCGCCCAGTTCGTCATCGTGAGAAGTTGAAAAACATCGAAAAAAAAAAAAAAACGTTTAATCAAATTACATCAAATCAAATCAAATCGAGGGAAACGATAAAATAAACATATTACAACCACTGTCGTGGTCGTGAGTTTTGTTTTTCTCATAAATTTTGCGCCTATCCGATTCTCGAACAGTTTCTGTCGGAACCGTGAAATCGGTTTGCAACCCGCGAGTGTGTCACCGTAGTCGTCATCACTATACGCTACCACCACCTCCACCACCACCACCACCACCGCCGTCGCCGCCGCTCAGCAGTTTGGTCTTTCCGAACGAGTGATCAGATTTGCTCGACACCGAACCGAATTTGACGTGAGTACCGTTGCACTATACTTGCCAAACGATTTATTTATTTATTCTTCATATATCACCTCGGTCGGCTCGGCACGGTGCAGTTTGGTCCGGCAAGGCTATGGTTTTTCGCTGCGTGGGCAGTAGCGCAGTAGGTTCCGGATTATTTATATAATATTGCTCACCGGCGCAGAACAATAACTCACGGGATTTAATTATGAAATTTGATGGGATCGAGGGTAACAAAACAATTTTATTCTATCGCCGAGCGGATTTCTTATATTTTAGTGCCTTACCTTGTATTTCGTTCTTACGCGTACCCATACGCAAGAACATTAGTTATAATTCACCGGATTACGATACGTTTTAATTTTGCATTAACTTAAACGATTGGGTAACTTCTTAATCCCGATGTGAAAACAACAATATGATATTTCGTGCTCACATAAATAATGTATAAATATCTTCCATACGACGTACCTACAACGTTGTTGGTAAATCATGTTCCGTATTTCAAACGAATGCTTTCGTTTGATTTTTCCATAAAACATCGATTATTCATATGTATTATCGAGGACAATGGTGTGTACTGGTGATAGCTGCGCTACAAATATACTTCTATTTCAGATGCAATATCAGCTCAATAGAAGTATATATGTAGTACCCATCCATTTCCTTTTGTTAATTTTTTTTTTTTTCCAATAAAAGTAAAACATATTCACCCATGAATATTTTGACAATACTTATGGAATATAATATATGATCATTTTTGAGAATTTGCGTGATTATAAACAATATAATTAAATAGAATTTATGCATGGAAAGTCGGGCAGTTGTTATAATCTGATGGGCACAAAACAGTATTAGACTCAGAATATTTAGCGTTCAAATATTATGTAACAGTGTATATACTATGTGTTATGTTTTTAATCAAATTATTCTCAGGAAAAAGCTTTTCTTCGGACAATAATTTGATATGACTGGTTGGAAAAATTCTTAACATTTTCATAATAACGTCTATTATAGGTGTTAAAATAATCCATTTATTTATTGATTATATTCTAACATAGACGTCGTAGGTCATCATAAAAAATTTCACATCTGCACTAAAAACGCATCTCAGATATTAATACCTACTTGAATACTATTGAAATCCATATGGAAAACAATAATTATTTTCTAATTTTGAAGAGAAATCAATTTTTTTTTTTAAGTATATAAAAAGAAAATAGACAATTCTTTTGGTATGACTGATTTTATTAAAAATAATAGTAGTTAATAATAATAATTTCTGTTAAAATTGTGAACGTCTTCCAAATAAAAACATTTGGAACCATATAGTAACTATTCTTGATGGTTATCATAATAAATTACTTGTATCGATTTTTGTTTGAATATGTACAATAATTTTATGTATATTCATGATATTGAAATGCATTTTATTATTTTAAATGTATGCATTTAATAAAATTAAGTTAGGATAATATTTTAGTTATCGAATAAATATAATATTAAATTAAATTTTATTTAGGTAAAAAAATATAACAATAAATTTCGTGTTTTTTATCACATTTTTCTAATATAGTTCATAATTTTTGTTTTTGTGATAAACGTTGTTCTTAATCAAGGAAAACATATTTTATTTTACTTTTCAGAAAAAAGTGTTGGGAGTATTGTAGAACTAGTATAGATTCATCATATAAATATTATATTCAGAATCTATGAGACAACACTTTTTAAATAGTAACTAGTAAAATAATAATTTATACCAATAGATTGGCCAATGGTAAAAAAAAAAAAAAACATTTTATGATATATTATAATGTAAAAACCTTTAGTGATTATTCTTTAAATTTATATACATCAAAAAAATATTTTTGGTTACCCTCTATTAATAATTCATGTTTTTCTTCATAAGGGTTTGTGACCTACAGGTTGTAAACCACTGGTAACAAAATTTACTATTTGATGATGTATTTTAAATATAAAGGTCATTTTAGTTGGGCGTTAAAAAAGTATAGAATATTACATTTGGATACTGTCCTCAAAATTTATTTTTTTTACGTTCAATTTGATTGACTAGGAGCATAATTTGTTATTTGATTTTTTTTTTCTTATAACGTAATATCTATATTTAATGATAGCTATATGTAACGTTTTTATAGCAATTAATTATTATGAGGCCTTATACAATTCACGTGAAAACTATGTTAGTACTATAATATCTCGGTTTGTCAATTTGCATAACGAGTTAAATTAAATAATATTTTAAATAAATGACTGTAATTTGTAACTATTAAAGGATGAAAAAAGGGTTTGTTGATGATTTTTAGATATCGTAGGAGTAAAAGGTCTAAGTACGTTAATGGTGCACGTAAGATGAGTGCGAGCGGAAAAGAGATAGAAAGAGAAGAATGAATAACAATGGCTTTAAAATCATCAATTTTGGATTGAAAGACATCTTGGGAGTGTGTGTGCGTGTATGTGTGAGGAGGGGAAGTGGGATTACGGTAGCTGGTGTAATGGAATCTGCGGTGATAGAATCACACCGACGACTTCTGGTTTGAATGTAGGGATTATGAGATTGGTTGAGTGGAATGTTTAGTATACCACGGCGGGATAAAATTTTGTTTTTTTTTTATCGATCTGGATAGTTGATTTTATTTCTGGTTTTAAGTGGAAAATGTTTATACATTTTACAGTACTTGTGTTTTGTAGTGTAGTTTACTGCGTGTTACTTACACAAGGCTCATTTCGCTAGTTTTTACATTATTATTTGTCTGATGAGCGTAAATCGTGAAAATTAACATAAGGAATATTAATAGGGTACTACCTGGGTAAGATTGGTGAACCAAAGGTTTTTGAATGTCATTATACATTTCCGGAGTTTTTTGACGAAAATTGTTTTCCGCGATGAATAGTAATAACGCAAGGTTTGCTTGAGTGCTGGAAAAATACATCAATATTCATGTTTAACATTTCCAAGTCCATTCAAAAATATGGAAGATAATTTATTCGGCGATTGATGTTTGACATTATAGCCACACGAGTAACCTTGTAGCGTGCCACACTTGATCCACTAATAATTTATTTACCCTCATCCGTACGAGTACATTATGCAAAATGTTTTGATTTTTCGATACGATACGAATAAGTTTATTACACTCTATAATAGTTTAATAGATAGGAATGTTTACGTGTCGATCGTTGAAAAAATTGACGAATTAATTATAATAAGAATCTTGGTATGATAGTATTCCGCTTCCGTCCACGAAAATGAGCAGAGTCCATCCCCAGCAGGATAAATTGTAGATATTTGAATAAAACTTTGATAATTCAAAATGAAAATAATGTAAAATATACGTGAAACATGGTGACGTAAATAGATATGTCATTAGTCAGTGATTGGTGGAAAATTGGGACATTGAGTATTTTTATTTTTGATTGATCATGCGTAATATCGGAGTGTTCAAATCATAGTAAACTAGTAAATTACGTTGAGAGTTTCTTCAATTGTAAATTCCTGATGATCATAAAAATGATTCAAAGTAATGGGCATAATTATGATTTATTTTAATCTTCCCTGGTGGCACAGAAGAAGTAATCAAAAGTGGACGGTAGAGGGAAAGGCAGGTGAAATATCCTGTAGGAAAAAATATAATATAATATTATAGTTTAATATATTTTAATATGAATTCATTTGTTGGTACTCGGGTACAACGAAACTGTGAATTATTTACCATGGGTTTATTGTTGCTTACCCGTGATTTTCAAAAAAATGTGTTAAATAATTTCAATATTAAATTAATGGTTCTAAAATAAAACTAAGATTCTTCAAGCTCTTGTGGAAAATATATTAATTTAAACGTAACAAACCTGCAGGATTTCGATGATCAAGAGCGAGTATGCGTGGGTATGTAACAATTATTATAGTTGCTAATAATAGCCGTGAAAAATAAGTAGATAAAAACATCATATTATTTATTTATTTTTTGTGCACTATAAACATGATTAATTTATCGTAGAGATCATTAATTGGACATTTTTAGAACCATGAAAAATAAATAATCAAGAGTTAATTATTTTTGAAGTTATGTGTATTATAAATTATATACCATCGTAATTGTTCTGTTTAAAATATGCAGCAAACATCAATTATTTCAATAATGTAAATATTTTATTGAAATTTAAATTAATTTTCTTTTTAAACTAACACCAGTTTGCAAATATTTTTTAATTTTGTTTAATAATAAAGTTTTTATAAACTATCAATTTATAATTCGAACTTAAAATGTTTTTAACTAAATCATATTCAACATATTCAGAATATATAATATTGTATGTAAATAGATTTTTAATATTGAAAAATTTAATTATTACAATATACAACTACTATTAAATTACTATTAATTAATATAACTAAAAAAATGATTTATTTATTTACAATAGTTACAATTTTTGAAAAAAAATTCAACGAGACACATATATTAAAAATATATTTTAATACGTTATGCTTATCGATTAACCTTAAATGAATGCACTTTGTAAGATTGTTGGTTTTTTTATATGGCATAAAAAAAAAAACTAATGTAGTTAAATCCCTGAAAACATTTATATAATTATATTTCCTGTAATTTAGTGACTAACAGCTGTTCTTGGCATTTGTAAACTTAAAAGAAATTGTTAAATTTCTTAAAAACATTTATGTTATATACGAATCTGTACTGTGAATAATATTTTACAACTGCAGTCAGTTATTTTTTTCTTCCGCTATCAATCAAATACATTAAAATACACCTACTACACTACCGGTCATGTTTTAGCCCTTGGGTTTGCATTATTTATTATAATACGTTCTTCGAAGCATTAAAGACATTTTAACGGTTTGCGGTCATCATGAATGATATTAATACTTTAATCGTGTTGATAATATTATATTATTACATTCAGATCTGAGCAAAAGGGATGCTATTGCTATTGCAGGTTTAACAACGGCATGTATGAAGTGTCACATGTCAAATCAGAAATTTTATATTTTTAATAATCACATTGAACCGAATTATAATTTTGTAATATTATATTATGAGTTATGGAAAAAAAATCCAAAACATTAATAAAAATAAAATATAAACACACGTGTGTACTGTGTACGTATATTATTTATTTCGTACTAAATAATAACAATTTACCCTGAAAACAATACTGTATATGATTAACTAATCAAAGTGTCATAAAGTGATAGGATAAATATTCATACACCAATGAAATGGTAATAATGTTGAAAATAATTATAGATCGAGTTTAATATTATTCCCACGCTATATATATATATATATATATATATAGATGACGAATAATTATTGTCATTTAAATTAATTTAATTATATCATATTGAATTGAATAAAATTAAAAAATGTCTTTTGCAAATGGAAATAGATGATATATAATTAAAATTGTTCTGAAACTGAAATAAATATTGATTATTGAACATCATGTTACTGTGTTGAATTTCTAAAATGAATGAATTAATAATATATGTTCGTAAGTATATAATATAAATGCGTATATATGTAAATACATGTCTTTAAGTTTCGCAGTTGAATTGAAAATTTTTTTTATTAAAAACCTTTTAGTACTTTAGGATAAATTCAAATCAAAGGAATAGTAATAATAATAATAATAATAATATTTATTTTGGCAAACAATTTAAAAACATCTTGTATTCTTCGTAAACGTTTTCTTAATAAGTTTCAAAGAAAATGCGAGAGGAAATGAATTATTGTGACCATCATATATACCGAGCCACCGAAGGATGTCTAAAATGTATTATTTTCAAAGTCGTAAACATTAATTACACCAAGATTGCTGCGGAAGAGTCATTATTAAATATAATTTATTTCCAAACCGATTCATTAGGGTGTTTAATTGCATCGCTGGAAACGAGCTGACAGCTGACCAAAAATCAATTTCGTAATGTGGTTTATTCATCTTTTTTTACGTAAAATTATTTCAAAACTTTGTATACGAATATTAATGAAACACACGAAACAAAAATAAAAAATAAAACAAAAACAAATTCAAAACTTCATTGAAAAATAATACATTGCGGCTAAAGTTTTCAAGATTATATAAATATATAATTATTTCATAGGTTTGATTTTAGGTTTTATGATATAAATACATTGGTATAATATAATATAAGTACAAATATTCAAATTACTATATAATATTTTGAATGTTTTTGTAGAAGTGTGTAATAATTTAAATGTATTTTTTTAAATATTTTTTCATATCTTGTAATACAAATACAAAGAAAAAAAATGTATTTGGTCAGTAATAATAAAAACACATTTCCCTAATCACTGCAATAAATATATTTTAATTAAAACCGATTATGGTCATTTGAGTTATCATCAATAACTTTACGTTATTAATGTGAAAACGCGTAATATCCTCTAATCAACATTGAATTTTGTTGCTTTTTTCTCGCAGAAAATCATATTGTACATGAGTGTAATTGCATAGGCGAGAGTTGTTTTAAATTTGCTTCATTTGGTCGAGCCTATTTAATATCGAAACATTACGTAACGCGTGAAACCTTATATAGTCATAATAATATACGTGAATTAAAATCAGTATAGGTGCATAAATATATATTCGATTATAGGATTATTTGATGTGTGTATTGTACACAGTAAGTTGTGGTATGTTATAGTGTCGAATAACACGCGTACGAAACTCGCAAGAGTTCCTTCAGTTATTCCGTATCGATTTGAATTGACGTTTTTTAAATCGATTTTCTATTGTTAATATTAATAATATTACACCTGCTGTAATCATATTGCGCTGTATTATTATATTGCGATATTTTATATTTGTAAATAAAGGTAAAAAATGGCTCGAATAATATTATGAAGTCGACACATCATTTAATTGGTTTGAATTTAAATTATTTATTAAATAGCTTTTGACAAAAAAAAAAAAAACATCTCATTACTTTACTCGATTTACCAAATTAGTGCCATTCAAAAACCGTCTATCATACCAACTATATTTTATATACTTTTGTTATACCTGTCCATGCTAATGGAGAAAAACTTTTATTCTTTGTTCCAAAACGATTACTTAGCCAAAGAAATTCACCTTTGTCGAGTGACTTACACGTAACTACTCGTATCACCTTTTAATTATATTTCTATCTTATATACTATAGGTATAAGACCTTTAGAAAAGAGTACAAAGTATAAAATACTATACACTTGAAAAAAAAAAAAAATCTTAAAAAATATTAATCTCGAATCTTAGTACAGTATACAAGTATAATGTAAATAGAATGTTTATAAAAATGAGATTCGACGACACGGATGAAATGTCATCCAGTAATATTATATTTTTTAAAAACGACTTTAAATTATATTTGTAAGTTATAAGCGCTTCCAAAAGATTAATATCGCCTGCTTCTACTAAAATGCTCATTAGTAATAAAAAATATACACATATCAATATTAAACTACTTATTTATAAATTATTATTTTAACATATTATTTGGACTTATAGCCTTCAGCCCTAGGGAAACGCAAAAATACTAATATCAAAATTCAAACATTCCAAAACATTGCTCTTTGTAAATTATTACATACCCTACCCCTTCTTACTTCTCTATCCATATAATAATATTATTCATATAGACCTCGAAATTCCTGCAGTTAACAAAGAAGCTAAATTATATTACAAACGCTTCCATACTCCCATATTATCTCATTCCAATCCACATGTCAGAAATCCCACTATTGCTACAAACTCGGTAACCCCTTCCCTAGATGGTTAAAACGAAAATGGTTTCATGACCTGATGTCACCTAATATTAACTTTTTCAATTAATTGAAAATATAAAAATAGCCATACGAATAAGTTATTAATGAGTGGCTACTTTCCTGAAATTATTCACTCGCATTATGTAAATGTTATTAGGGCTAGTAATATGTTTTTGATAATTTATATAATATAATTTTAACTTATATCATATTTACTTATTGTGTTCAAGTAGTAAAGATTGTGGATACAATTTAAAAATAAAAAATAAATTGTTGAGCTAAATAGAAATTCTGCAGTAAGCTAAATAAAGAAAAAACGACTTCAAAGCAACATTTTAAACTTACATCTTCACTAGAATAATAACTGCTTTTGTTCTTAAACTTACGATTATTAAATCACTGTTGCTAACTCGAAACCAAATACTTGACGAATTACAATACTACCAATTTTTCTATGTTACACGAAAATCCACTACTCAGCTGACGTGCGAATATATAACATGCGTTATTTATATATCATATGGGTTATTTTTTTTTACGACATTTTGATGAAAATTTGCCTTCTTAATAGTTAATTCAATAAATATTGGTGAGATTTACCACATCAATACCGCACCAGTAAGTGAATTTTTTTTTCAATTTATAATTGTCGTTTATCACGTAATTTTACACACTGTTTTTGTCATTCATGATTATATATTTATATTATTGATAATCATGCATACTATAACTATTATATAATTTATTGTATTATCTGATCCCTGATAAAAACTATGTACACAGTCATACAGAAGGATTTGTGATGAGTTCTTGAAAACATCAACAATAAAACAATTTAATGTTATTACGGTAAATGAATTCTGCAAATCAGCTGTATTTTTAACAATTAACATAACATTTTTAAATAAGAATAATTTTCATTTCAGATTCAGAAAAAATATACCCTGGTGAAGAACCAATGATACATTTTTCATGAGTTTTCTAAATTTAAATTAATAAAATAGAATGGCGTAACTTAATATTAAAACCCATACATCTTAAATACTCATAAATATTTAAATTAATTCATTATATAAATATGTTCGATATTCTATTTTTAGAAATCAAAACTTTCTTGATAAACATTTTAATTTTAAATAAATTAATATTTTAAAATTTAAAAAAATCATATGCTATTGAAAAAAAATAAAAATTATGAAAACTATTAGGATGAACAATAATTAAATAAGATATGTATCTGTAATAATTGATTTTTACAAACTAATGAATTGAAAGAAAAAAATTACGAATTTTTCCTTAAATACCTTAAATCGGATTAGAAATGGATTGTTGCTGGTTGAAAAAAAAATCATGCTGTTGCGGGACTGTAATATATGCATGTATTTCAATACATAACATAAGATGTTCGCTGCTCTGCACTGCGTCGTTAAGCAAATGTGAAATTTCGAATATTTCAAGAAGGTATTAATAATTGTGTGCAGAATTTTTATTTACCGTTACGTACTATTGTTCTCTTTATATCGTGCACATCACATATACCTATAATACAATGATTTATAAGTGGAATGCGGATTCGTATAACGTAACCCCTTTGTTCTATGATTTTTCGATAAAAACATTTATAAGCATATAATATTATAAGTTCTAATATTATAATATATAATAGTGCGTAACGTTTTACATGAGCTACAAATTTCAATTTATCGTTACAACATGCCAATGCAAATATGTAGCAGAAATCCGATTCGAAGTAAGTACTGGTGGATATTACAACATACATACGTCGAGTTTTCTACGCAATTTGTTTCGTCATTGTCATCGGTAATCAATGCAAGTTTTAAACTTATATTATTTTTATTGTTTGCTCCTTGTTGGCGGCAAAATAATTCACTATATACTTATGATCCCTACTCTAGTTTTAGGTGATCTTTTCTCAGATTATTAACAATACATACTTCTTCAAGAACAATTGTCTTATACCTGTTTCCCTGTAAGCAATGCATAATAGATTGTACACGAAGTACAGTGACGAAGCAAGACTATTTATCTTTTTTTGGAAATCGTATAACTTCCTATAAACCCTTCCCACCAGCACCATAGGAATGACACTATGATTACCTACATTTATACTTTGCGCAAAATCCTGCTGTAGAAGCTTCTATGTTTGCACTCGAATGCCCGATGCCCGATGGGGTTTAATATTTTGTAAAAACACCGCGGGAAATCAACCGCACTTGTTTGGCGCTACTATATCTATAGGTTTTAATTTTTTTTATTTATTTTTTATTTTTTACGCTTAACCCGGTGGTGGAGATTAAAAAGATAAAAAAAAAAGTATAATCCTTTATGAAAATACCATGGACTCGATATCCTCTGGCAGCCCACAAACATTGAAACCGGTGCACGTGATGTCAATGATAAATATTGCTCGCAGGTACACCTTTCAAATGAAAATTCTTCGGCAGCGCAAAAATCTGAACAATAATTAATAGCGAGTCGTACAACCATAAGGTTCTACTGGAAATGATCCAGCGATGTTTATTGAAAACGTTTAGATAACGTCTTTTTTTCCTCTTCATTTTCTACCCCAACCCTTACCTTAGCGATTAACAATACTCGCAGACAAAATGATGGTATTTTGCTTGCATAAAAGTTTCGCATTACAACATTATACATCATTAACTCATAACTAATACCACGTGCATTTCACACGGTCAGTGAATTAATTAATAATCAAAAAAAAAAAAACCCTAATGACCCTCAAGCCGTCTTTAAAACAGCTTTCAGGATTCGATTGTAGGCGCGTTATATGTGTATAGACAAATATTGTACGTGATTGTTAATGAATACTTCAAGTAATTTAATTTTCGAGTGGTAATTTAGGTGTCCGTTAGACTTTCAATATGAAAGCACATTTAATATTAACGGCCTTATGAATACGGTTTACCGATTAATATACTTTTATTCTTATACATAAATCCTTAATGTTTAATAACCGATGTGTTTTTCATGAATACTTTATAGTTAAATATAAGTTTTTCATTTGAAGAAAAAAAAATTTGAATACACCTTGTGATTCAGAAAAATAAAAAAAAAGTTTGTTTAGTTAGCTTATAGAAATCGAATTACAAAAACATAATTTTATAAACATAACACACTTTTCTGGAGAAAAAAAGAACGATTAATATTTTAAATAACTGCAGTTGTTTCTTGCGGGAAATATATTGTTTACCTAAAATTTAATAATAATATATAATATCTAAAATGGTAATTTTTATTAATAAAAATAAGAATATTTATTAAAAACCTCTTCGGAATTAGTTTTATAATAATAAGAATATCTTAATGTAAATAAATTCACTGAACTTGAGCTATTAAATTTAAGACTATGTAATTTCCTAAACTGTGTTCTGCTATGATAACAAAATATATAGCGCAAACATTGTACTTAAATGGAAATTAAACACTATTTCTAACAACAATTATATTATCATTATGATTATAACATGATGATGGTGCTAATATGCATAAAAATAATAGAAAACTACCATTTGCTTTTATCGTCCAAGTCCGTTTAGTACCTACATGCATTACGATATGATGTTATGTGTTTCCCATTGTTTCACAATATTCTCAAAAAAATAGCACTATACGGATTTGTTAACATTAATATCTAATTAAAGGACCAAATGTGTCCAATTTCCAACCATTTATAATATTATGAAAACATGTAAGGTACATTCCACGTATTATCGAATACCGCCCCAGAAAGTGTTGTCCATGAAAAACAGATCAATGTGATTATTTTTTTAATGCTTATTTTATTATTATTGTTATTATTTTGTTTTATAGGTATCAAATAATTAAAAGTATAGGAACAATAAATGTGCTTACCATTAGAAAAATACCCACGAAACATGGTTAATAAAATAAAATCGTTTCAATTGAGTAGGTCCAAGGTCTGATCAGTATTTGTGTTTCATTTATTTAATCGTTTGTTTTGCACGAGCAAAAGAAAAGTTCTCTTATGAATAATAATAATAATAATAATAATAATCATAATAATTTATTAGACTATATGGAAATAATGTGTTGGGAGAGTTATTGCACTATGTACAGCGCGAACCAGAAACGAATTATTTATGATTATTGTCTACTACCTTACGGTATTCCACGGAATAAGGGAACATCATAAAATATATAATTTTTTTCATTTTGTACATATACACCCGCATAGTATACCGTATAATATTAAGGTTGAGGAAAACACACTACGCAGAGCCGATGCGTTTGTAATAATGATATGCCCACGTGCAATACGGTTAAATGGAATATATCGTGTACTACATCGTGCAAATCGCTTGTTCGCATAATTGGCAAGTAATTGATGACGATTGTGCGTCAACGATATGTGAAAATATTATTCTTTTTTTCGTCGTGTCGTCCCGGGTTTCGAGATCCGTAAAAACTCCGAAAACCAAAAGCGGTTTTAAATCAAGGAAATCTGTCGGTTTCATCGAAGAGTTAATAAATCATGTTCATTTTTTCTAAAAGGTTTGCGCGCGCTTCTCCACGGCATGATCACAGCTTCAGGCCTTCAGGTAATTGGATTTGGCGACGTCGAAAGATGGATTGAAAAAAAACCAACTGCCTTTAGCCTTTGTTTTCACTCGATGTGGGCGACAAAAAAATAAAATAAAATTATGAAATCGGATATGAGATCGCATATTTCTTCTTCTTTTTTTACTTTTTGTGCAAAGTAGACAATCTCGTAACGTAACTACGTGCAATGTATTACTAATATTGAATCCTGCACTCATACAAATACACAGACGCCGCACGTACGCGCACACATACACAAGCAAACAAGCACGTACCTACTCAACACATATGCACACATATTATTATAATATAACTGCCATTCAGTGGTACAATATTCTTTTGTCAAAGGCCAGGGAATGCATTTTTTATTTTAATTTCTCGTTCACTTTTGGCGTTTTAATTTATAGCCATTCCAGAACGAATAATAATGCATTTGTCAGCTCTCAATTTCAACCGAAAAACACATAAATCGCTGAATTGTATGACAAATGGGGAGTACAGTCGCTGTCTGTTCAAATATGAAGCGATGATTTTTACAACACACTGTAGATATAATTTAATTTCTCAAAAAAATATATGTAAATGATTTGAAAAATGTTTTAAGAGAGATTATTAGAATAGAGAAAAAACAACGGTAACGGTTCTCAGAATAAAAGTATAGCTATGCTTGTAAAACCAATAACATTCTCATTGCGTGTTCACTATTATTAGTCCAATCTAAATATCTTATAACTTCTTGTGCATGAATACTGCGATTTTTATGTTAAATAAAACATAAATTTAAGAATTTAAGATGCAAGTTTTTCAATTATTTCAGTGGGTTTATCTAAACTCTAAAAGTATATTGTTCACCGAATTCCAGAAACTTTATTTTCATCCAAGGGCCATGGAAAAAGTTAAGACTTTTGGTATCATATATAGTATTTATTTTTAGTTAATCTAATTATGTAAATAAGATAATTCAATAATGTAACTAGTCCCTTATTTTTTGTTCACGTTTTAATTTCACTTCGTCCTTTCGAAAATAAAACATCTCGTTTCCCTGAAAACGTGTTCTTTTAATGATATTGTACAAATACAATCGATTCCGACGTCATCATGGTGCATATTGTTGTCAAGACATGGTGTGCAATATAACTGAAACGGTTTAAAACCCTCCAATCGCGTTGAAGTTGTTCAAATAATATTTCTTTTCGCCTTCTAATATGTATTTTTTTTCTTTCTAATAAAACATTCACGTGTGGTTGTCGGAGTGTTTAATACATTACATGTTACCGTCTTACGTCCGCATCTATATACGTTTGCGAATCAAGGGTCGGTAGCAACTAGACTCGATAGAAAAATATCTGTTGTTGACAAATGGGACGAGGTTTAGTGGTGGCAGTGGCGAAAGACGTTTTTTTATCGTATATTATTGTACATGCGTACACACGATGGTTTTAACATCAACCCGTATCACGTGTAATACGAGCTACATCCTCTTTTCACAGAAAAGACTAGTGTTCTTCGTTCTATCTTCTTCTTATCCTTATCATTATTATTATTATTAATATTATTTTTTTGTTCGTCAAGTCTATTTTTGGTTCAAGTTTTTTTCCTCTCTTCTCCAAGGTCCCGAGGGTATAAATATAATAGGAAATAAGAGCCCAGATAATGCGTTCACAAAGTGCCCGCACGTAGAAGCGGACTCGTACCTACGGAGAATAAGACCATGCGGCGCCCGGCTATTGTCATAAGAGGTGAGGGTTCGTTTAAAACTTTCTAATTGCGGATGTTTAGAGGTGCTGTATTGCGAAAGATACGCCCAAGTCGTTAATAATAACGTGCCATCTCCCCTTTCCACCGCACCTCTAAACATCAACCCCATTCCGACATTCTTGTCATCGACCGTTATGTGATAAATTGGTACAGCACGGTGACCTTAAATTATATATAGGTACATATGTGTGTGTGCGTATACAAGCAAGAGCATACATATTAGCAACTTTTAATTTCGACTATTTCGATGGTAAGTTTTCCTTTGAAGATGTTTGTATACTATGTAGTATATTATTATATAGGTACTCGAAAAACAACTGCTTAGTGAAATAAGCAATATTCATGACGATTAAAATACGTATCGCGAATATTTACAAACACAATTTTATTATAGAATATTATAAAACTTTTAATCAATCATTTTTTATTTATTTTTTTTTTCCATTCTTTTTTCGCTTGATGACGGACAAAAGCAAAACTCTGAACTCTTTGATCTAGATTTCGTATATTTATTATGTGTAAAACGTTTTAATTATTTATATTATAGCTGGTGATATTTTTATTTTTATTTTTTGGCGTTCGATTACACTGCTTGAGAAACAATACTATGTGTTGTATTGATACTCCATGTACACAAAAAGTCTTTTAAATCTAATCACGATCGATCATTTACGTTAAATAGAAATAAAATATTCATTTTGAAGTGCAATAAAAACGCATTTTCAATGTGATTCTAATGATTTACGCTGATTTAATAACTGACATATTATCAATAATCATTAATAATATATAATAATGAAATAATAATATAATAATTGGTATGATATTAGTTTAAAATGAAAAAATTGCAATTGATTTTCTATTTTAATGTAATCAAAATATATAATTATATAATTGTCTACATTTATATAAATATATGAACTCATACAATTCTGTATGTGTAGTTTTCATTTTCATTTTCACTTGTTTTAAATAAACATATTTAGAGTTAAGCATAGGTATAATTGAAAGCAAATTTACATACAATAAAATTTTAAGTAACTGTATTAAAATTATTACTTATTAATTAAAATCCTAGGTTTTTAAAAACATTGAATGTTTGAGATAATCAGATAAACCTAGCAGAGAGTTGGTTAAATTAATAAAATTAATATTTTTTATTCACAAAATGTATTATTTTACTATGTGATATGATATATAGTATATATATAGTACTTATATAATTTATAAATATTATAAATCTAAATAAAGGTTTTAGTAGATTTTTTTAATGTCAGTGTAATAATAAAACTATTGTTTGAAGTACATAATATTCACACTGTTCTTCAAACAATTTATGAAATTATCATTTTGTTAGGGCTGATGCGATAATTGAATTCGATGTTCCTATATAGTCTACACTGTGGTACCTATAAAAAAGACATATTTCCTTAGGGCTTCGTTTAGTTTTCGGCAAACGTTTTAAATAACTCCAAATTATACTAGATAGATATTCTATAGATATTAAAATTAAAACGTTAAATCCAATTTATTTTCAATTACAGCTCTAAAATATCTAAAATATTACAATGTAAGGTTACGTATGTAAAATCAGTAAAATTGGTTGGTTTTTGTAATCAGCTATTAATAGCTATTTGCCACAATTTTATATTTCTAATGTAATATTTTTATATTATATAATAATAACTTTTTGATAGAATCAAAAAAAAAAACTAATAACACACGCTACTTGTGTAGTTCAATATTTTCAAAATGTAGTTCTTAGTTTTAGTAAACTTATTTGCTATGCTCATCGTGTTCGGAAGCGCATGAATGAATGTGATGATTCCCTTATCGAATGATTTGCTCGGAACACTGAAATACGATCTGCGTAAAATTTGTAAGAGTTTCGTATTGTTATTTTTTGGTTCCCTAAAATCCAGAACAACTTCATATTATGTAACGTTATTATTATTTGTCTAGATAAAACGCGTATAAGAAACTACTACGTCAATGTTTACCATACCAATGAATACATTATTTACCTGAACATAATCGTGTTTACATACAATTTATATACGTATATACCATTAGTGAGATTTCAATAATATTTGTACTTATTATACAAATGTATTTGCTACGAAAACTTCACCGACAGATTGACAGGATATTTTTAACATTTGAAAAAAACACGAGAATTGTTTTGTTCTTATTTTATTTTTGTGCAACAATCTTGGTGGATTCAAAAAGCTAGAAATTCTCGGAAAACCATTGTATTGTTTACTTATGTGAATTTATATCTCTCAACTGGAAATATTGTTATTATTTATTCATTGTAGCATAACTGAAATTTTTTTATAAAGAATACGTATACTGCCACAGCTGTTATTGTATAAAGTATTGTCATCGTTGGTTTGAAGTTGAATTTCTAATCTAAATATAAATACAGAAAGTCTAGAAATAGAAACATTGAAATCTGTGTCACGTCGGACTTATTAATTTTTTTAATTGATTCCATGCAAATATCTGTTGCAAGTGGTTTTATTTTCTTTTGGATTTTCAATCTTGTTTATGAGTTACTGAATTTTCAAGAAAAAATAAGTAGTTTGCATTGAGTCGTTCAAAATAACTTAGTGATTATTCTGATGACTGTGTCACTCAATTTGAAGATAAAATTTAAATAACACATTACTGTTATTCACCAAAGCGAGACGAGTATTCAAAAACCAGTCACTATATTTTTTCATCATTTTTTTTTTTTCCTAAATGGCACTCGGGGGAGAGAGTGCATGTATAGATGCACACGGAAGGAAACTTCGAACTTGGAGTATAATAATATGTCTTCTACTTTAAAGCCCAGAGGTGAGTTATTCTACATTTTAAAGTGATGTATCACCATATACTTAAAAATGTTCTAAGTAAACTTCACTTAAATTTGAGGTAACATGGACTTGGTATGCATAAGTTATAAATTCACTTATAAAACTTTAAGATTTTATGAGCAAAAATATTATGCTGAACACGGTTTTCATTTAATATTCAATTAATTAGTTATCATAATAATTTGTTGGTACTATAATGAAATTAAAAATTTTCTGGTATCTTGAGCGTGGTTTGTAGCCTTGTAGGACAACTAAAATAAACAAAATTCACATAGTTTCAAAACCATAGATTTTATTTTAGAAGTTATATAAGCTGTTATGATTTGGATAAATGAATAAGAATAAATATATTACGGCCTATAGTTTCAAACATAATTATCGTACTGTATAAAATAAATGTTATGAATGTAATAAATATAGGATTATACTATAAATCCTACAAAAAACTGAATATTAAACTGTTAATCGATCAAATTAAATGACTGATTAGAATTTACATATTTTTGAAATTGATAAAATAATTTTATTTAAGAATAACTGGTAAATCATTTTTTGGAAAGAATTAAACTAGTTTGGAACCTAACTAAAAAAAATTTTCCAATCACTTTGTCTTACTTGAAAACACTTAGCATATTGAACTGATTTGAACATTTTAAAATTATTTAAATTCTCGTAACAAAAAAAAGAAAAAGACAAATAATTCTTATATACCAGCATAATATACAGTTTTATAAATATGTTTTTAATTAAATTAATATAGGCTATCATCCACACCCGAGCTCCATCAACAGCATCTGACACCACCAGTGACCCATACATTATTTTAATCAATAAAAATGTATTTATTTATATATATATATATATATATATATATATATATATATTATTTTGGAAATAAAATTTTTTAACTTTTTCTTTTTTTTATAAAATATTAAATTTACTTTCTACTGTCAGATATACGTGAAACGTACACATCAAGTACTAAGTTCCACGTTCAGAGAAAAAAAAACTTGTTTAGCGCATATAAAACGTGTTATATATATATATATATTATAATGGTGAAAAGAGTGCAGTTTTTCTTTTT
Organism: Chaitophorus viminalis; assembly: GCA_025469195.1. Classification (NCBI taxonomy): domain Eukaryota; kingdom Metazoa; phylum Arthropoda; class Insecta; order Hemiptera; family Aphididae; genus Chaitophorus; species Chaitophorus viminalis. The sequence goes on from JAIPRK010000168.1 coordinate 56,635, forward strand.
AGCTGTCGTACAATAGGAATCAAAAAGTTTTTTTAAAATCTTTTTTTAAAGCTCTCAGAATGTTCGAGAAAAAATGTAAATAAATATGACATCTTCTATACATATAGTTACGTTTAACGGTTTGCTGTATATTTATTTGGTTCTTCCCTTGTTGTTTTGAAAAACTTACAAACATAATAATAATATTATCCTTATACATGCTAATATTTCTACGGTGATACAATGATTTTAAGAACATATTATCAGACACTTTTTTCGGTTTATCCCGTCAAACTTACACGGGAATACACAAAGCCTCTCATGTTTTACATACACAATTATATTATAGTGCAACCGTTAAATTAATAATATTCTGCGAGTTTCAATGGAGCACATACACCAGTATTTGATATTCATGGACTAGTTGAGTTCATACGTATTGAATAAATCATGTGGTATAAAATATATATATATATATATATATATATAAATCGTTATCGTATAATATTCGTATATATCCCGCATATTGCACCGACTAGAAAACATGCATTTTTTTTAACGGTTAAATTATTGATTTCCCTGAGTAACTAACTTCAATACGGGAACGGGTGTATGAGTTCGCATTACTGAATTCTATATGAGTTAAAAGGCGTAACAAAACCGTAAAAGGTTAAATACAATATTAATTAGCGTAGGACATTTGGAAAAGGTGATTATGATTAGGAGGCGTATATATGAATTGCTAAATACCAATATTGTCAGTATCTTATCAAAGTAACTTATTTATATCATCGACTTTAACATTGATAAATATACCATTTCTTGCAGAAAATTAGCCAATTAAAAAAGAAAATGTTCAAATAATTTTTATTTTACCTTAACATTTTTAAACCCGGAACATATATTCTTTTTCTTTACATATCGATTCAATAACAATAAATGGTATATTAATTAGTAAAGAAATTTACTTACACAATTTATTGGAGATACTTCTTCAGCAAAAGGAGTTCACCATGAAAACGAACGTGGGGTATAGTCAATTGGTCGTTTCCAAAATACATACTAAGTATATTAATATATTATGTAAAATAACAATTTTGTCGAAATTGTTCTTAAAAATGATAAATAATTCCTGTGTTCAAAATTATTATAAATCATGAAAAAATAATATTTTGTTGTAATTTTTGCTAAATTTATATGTGTACAAATAATAACCATAAATAACAAAAAAATAATACGTGTCAAAATAATTATATGTTATGAGTTATCTCTGATATATATTCATTAAAGTATCTAATATTAAATGTTTTACATATTGTATTTATCCTCTCAGAAGTGTCATTATATTTCATCCTTTTTTAGGAATTTCTGCTCCAGTACAATATTGAACCATTTTAAAACTTTTTTTTTTTTATTGGGCTCTTATACATTTCCAAATGTAAACAATATTTAATATGGATAAAAATTCATTATGCTTACCTTTTACTGGATTATTTTGTTAAAAATCGAAGGTTATATTTATCAATATATCAATTCCAAATTGTGAATTTTCCTTTTCCCATTCAGCCAATTTTACCTACACATGATTCTTCTAAATTGTCAAATAATCGTGGCAAAAAAGATTCCAGTTCTCGATAAAAAGAAGTGTCAACTTAACGATCAAAATATCTGACAACTAAGTCAATCAAAACAAAACATGCTAAGGTGTAAAGTATTTATATTTTTAAAGTGAAAGTTAGATATTGTTTCCGATTAATTTACCAAACAACAGATTTCATACGACTAATTTCATATGACTAATTGACGTAGACTGAACGTGCTTATTGAACTTAATAGAATGTACAAAATGCAATAATAAAGAAATCATTGCTCCGTAAATTATGTTTATATATTTTATATCCATAAAAATATTATTGCATACATTCTGAAGAAGCACTTAGTTTTGCTTTTTTTTACTATATTTTTATTTTGTTTAACATAAACATGGCATCTGTCCATAATACTGTTGCAAAGCCATTTGTGGTGTAGGTACATAAATTCGTTTGGATTTCAAAATGTTTGATTCCGGAATAAATCTTAACTCTTCTCGTTTTATACATTTGTGAAAAAATACTGCAGACAAATTCTGGTCACAGATGCAAAACACGTAGATCTGTTATGCGAAAATCCCGTCCACGGGGACCGTGTTAACGGTTAATGTATAGAAAAAAAAAAAAGATAAGGGGGAGAAAAAATAACGGAAAACGCTGTGAATGTAAATTGAAAAATTATCATCATGTTTGAAAATTATGTTCAAATCAACATCTGAAGATTTAGTGAGAGTTAATGAGAAAAAAAGACCACGGTGATAAGAACAAAACGCAAATATATTTCTAAAGAACTATTTAAATTTTAAAAGACTTTTTTCGATCGAAATTTCGATTTCGGCACTCGCTTAGATTACATCTTTTATGATTATAGCACAAATGGTTGAGTTATAAGTTGTGTTTTTATTATTTCCGCAATGAATTATAATATTATTTATCTGAGGAAGTGAACAACGTTGCAGTATTGTATACTAACTGTTTTGAATGATATTATGCGTAAATTGCGCCTTAGATATAACATAGTTTTAATTTAATATCTATAATGATAGACCATTTTATATTTTTTTCAGACATATAATTATTAAGGATTAAGGATTAAGGATATTTCATGATTTTAACTCGATAAGATGTGTAATTGATTATATGATATTATGTGAATTGTAATAAGGGTGGAATTTATAGTTTTTTATTCATATAATCAAGGATATTTTTATTTACTAAAGAAAGTTTATGTAACTTGACTTTAAAAAAAAATTTAATACAAAATATTATATTAACGTCGTTATTACTAAAATATATACTTCAAATAACATTGTATAATTTATACAGACGAAAGATAGTAAAACACCCGGCAAGCGTTAATCATCACATAACGCTTTAGATGTGGTTGATCTTAATTTATAGAATTCACGAGTAACTGTTTTTAATACATTTTTTTTTTCTAAAGTTATTAAAGTTATGATAATAAATTGGAATGCAATGCATAATGGTGTTTCTATCAGTAGTCAGCAACTGATATTTCGATAAAACAGTTAACTAACTTAAAAAAATTATTCTCGTTCGATAGCGTATACCTATAGTAGTGTAAAATATTGTAATAATTAAACACAGGATAAATGAATAAATATTCATAGAAATAAGTACACGAAATCGTATTTCCATTGTTTTATGTCACATGTGGGTGGTGTGGAACTCGCAGCTATATTTTAATGATTCGCTAGTGTGCTGCAGCTGCAGTGCGGGCGTCGAGAGTTCGTTTTGATTTAATGTGCTGAACGGAATACGCAATAAAATGAAAATATAAAAAAAAGCCTATAATAATTGCCCTGTATTACACGTGAGCTGTCTCGCTTAGGTGTTCAAGCTCCGTTGTTTATCCGTCGTGATGATCAGCGAGATAGACCAATTATTGCGCGGGCTGCCATGTAGTTGAAAAACCGGTCACGGAAGTACACAGGACCCGTATTTCCCCGCGGATAAACGCATTTTTCAACCGTGATCTTATCGGCTCTACAGTGTACATTCATTAAATCTCCGTTTTCCTCACCCTCCAATACCATTCCTACCATTACCAATGCGCCCAAGGACTTGGAAGGACTAGGAAAGTGGCAGGTGTGCGTAGTAGGTACACGCGTGGTAGTGGCGGTGGTCCCTGCGATGGTGAGTGAATTTATTTTCCATTCTCGCGCCGCCAAACATGAAACTTATCCTTTTCAGCTCCTACAATGGAGAGTTACGATGAAATACGGTTCCTTATACTTGGCGGTATTCGGTTACGATGATAAGATAACTGAGAGGATAATAATATGTGAGGTCATTCCTGTGGACCCGAAAATATCCGTGCGCCACCGTTGTGCTGAGACCGGACTCCAAATATTCACGGGATAGTGCTGTGTAATAAATATTATAATATAGTACCGTACTTGAAATTAATTTATGCAAATAGTTCTGTGATTACTAGTAAAGAAAATTATAAGTTTAAGTAGTTAGTATGAGTTTCGGGTGTTCCGGGTTGAATAGTTACATCCTGGTAACGTAAGCAACCTAAATGCATTATAGCTTAATATAATATTTATGCCATACCTTTAGATAATTAAACGCTTTTACAAATTAATAACATTATATTTTGATTATACATAGGTATGGTACAAAATATATTTTATGATCCAATTAGTTATTATTTGTTTAAAGACTTAAAGTGCTGATGTATTCAGCGGCTATTTAATTATGATCTCGCAGTGTGAATAATCCGTACAAATTTATCGATATAAATTGTTTAAAGCTGTCGTGATTTTATACAATAATATATAATTTTTTGATAATTATATGTAATCCAGTATAGTAGTGAACCGTTTCATATCGAACGTAGATTTATTCTTCAAGAACCAAACACATACAAGGGCATTTTGTATACACTATTGACGAGAAGTTAATAAGATAAAAGTATCATCATAACATACCACGGAGAAACAGATAGAATATCCAGCACTACGATAACAATGATTTATACAGAAAACAAGTACGAAAATGTTGTTTTTAGTTCATTTTTCTAAAAATGTGTACTTTCAATACAACAAAACATTTTGATACTATTCGTGTTTCCAAAAATGAGAAACAGAATTCTTAGTTATATAGAGTTTTAAATTGTTGATAATTATTATTTATTAGTCTTTATTTAAAATCGTATTATAACATTTATTTAATATAAAGTAAGTTAATATAATTTAATATAGTATAAGTAAAAAAAAAAAGGTAAAAAGGTCAATTGAACAATGTTTATGCAAGTTCTGCATAAAGTTTTTTTAGTACCTTTCAGAGTTGCATTATGACAATCAAAACTTGTGGATAGGACTTTAAACATCAAGTAACTCAAATCACAGTGAAAAAAAGACAATTTTTTAAAAATTCATTTCCATATCATTTTGGTCGAAAAAATGTGATTCAATTTTAAACTAAACTAGAGGTGACATTTTTCCACAATTATTTTCATCTCTTATATCTATACTTTTACATTATCAAAAAACTTCTTGTTGCACGTAATTGCGCATATTTGTCGGTAATGCAAGTCGAAAAATTTATAAATAGAATCCTCAGAAAACGATAGTACACACGTATTATGATTAAAAAAATAAAAATAAAACAATACGTTACTAACTTACAATAACAATGCATTTGATAAAAATCTCAAAAAAGTCAGTTGTAGCCAAAACTTCCAAAATAATATGTATACTTTTATCTTGAAATGTATTAGGTACGTCGCCATGAAATCCTTTTCAAAGTTTCACGATAACTTACTACAGTCAGACTCGGGTTGAAAAGTATTTAATAATAAAATCCACGAATCGTATATTGCATAACGTTCCGATATCGAATTACATAAACGACCTGTTTGAAGTCTACGGCACGAGACGTGGATATGTAACGAAAACAGTTTAAATCCTATGTAACAATATTGTTTGATAAGTGCTCGTCTGGTTGTATGCGTTTTGCACGATATTATCACGTATATAAGTTAACCATGGTCTATTATACGTTTAATAATTGTGTACGCGCGCGGTAACGAAATAACAATATATGAGCGTTGCGCACGGATGTGCAGTGTCGGTTGACGATATCAGTGTACGCAGGGCTCAATTGAAGATGCAGGCGAATTCCGATGACCTCACGCCTGCGCACAGTAAGATCGGGGAATAAATAACAACCGCAGACAGAAAGAACGTGGCTGCGACGTTACGCGGTATATGTACCCGAAATGTAATCACAGTGAAATGTCATGCGGACGCGGTACATCAGCAGGAAATGCATTCTCAGTAGATGCAGACACTATTAGATATTCTCATCCGGCAGCAGCATCAGCGAAATCGAAATAATGTTTGTGCGTCAACTGCGTCTATACAGTGCACACTCGAAGACCGGACACCGGGACACGTTTTTTTTTCTCCTATTCCCTCCGGACAGCTGTGGCGCACATACGGTCTGACGATTATTGCAGACTATTGTAAATGCATCTCCAACCGTAGTCGGACCATGTCGTCCCGTATAGTATTTCAACCGATGACCGGATAGAAATTCAAAAACGTAATTTATTTCGGCCGAAATGTTTTTGGAATAAACTATCCAGTATGTTGTATATAGTATATAAGTATATATAATATATATATATATATATATATATATACTTGTAAGACGGCTGTGGTTGTTGGTCGGCGTATTTAATCAACATTTTCTTAGAATCGCATTTCCGGAAGAATGCTATCATGAAAAGAAAACCGTTCCCACATCCGGATAGTTAGGGAGTTCATCTTGTAATTCGCTTGTCTGACCAATTTTTCGATGAGGTAAACGAAATCCTTCGTCGATCTCAAAATTCTACTGTTCTTCGTACTGCAGTCCGTCCGAATTACAGCGAGAAAAACATTTAATACGTAAGTATACAATTAGTGACAACAACACTAATCAATGTTAATCGAAAATTATTAATATTCTACGCAGTAAAAATTTAGCAATGCGCGTGCATTATCAAATACTTCAATATTGTTCAAAACAACTGTTTAAAAATTAAATAATTCATTCATTCCGTCTGCTATTATGTTAAACAAATATAAGTACTGAATTCTGATTGTTGAATGGTTATGTTGTGCTTTACAACAGGTCACAATAGTTCTGAGACTCAAAAGGTCAAAATATTGAATTGTTTCAGAGAGCATTTTGGAACTAAATTTTAATGAACCTTTGGTATGTACCATCAATTTAGTATACATTTTTTCCATTTTAATAATATTTTAATAGTTGATTCATAGCTTGTTTCATATACATTATACATAATTTGAGAAAACGATATTATTGCATCATCTGTACAATATTATATTGGTGTTGAACATAATTTATAAAAATTCATTATCTGATGGTCATTTTTATTTTTTTATTTAACATATCAGTTCTTGAGAATTGGTCAAACAAAATAAAAGAAAAAGGAAATAAAAATGATATTACTTGTTTGAACATCTATTCTATTAGACATCAATATTGGTTTTTGTAAAGAGAAAAAAAAAATATAGTATTTAACTCTTGGATTGTTTGGCAACATTTTATTTTTCCACTACATGTTTATGACGTATAACCTGTAAATAAGTAATATTATTTTTATTATTTCCATATTGAAACTATTTGAAAATGTAATATAATTAAATAAGTATCCGATAATAATACCTACACGATGTTTAACTCACTAGTATATTGTAAATGAAGACCTAACCCAACCTAACCAAAGTGAAGTAGTGTAAAAATATAATCATAAAATAATACGATTTCAATTTTTTTATGAAGAATATATACATAAGTTCTACCATTTTATGTTTTATAACATAAAAAATGGTCAACTAAGAATCCATTTTATTTCACGTATATTTGTATATATATTTACAATACATTTTAATATTCATTAAATACGTATATTCATATAAAAGAAGAAAAATTCCCAACAATTATTAGGAAACACAATTTAATCATTGAATCAATTAGTCTCCTAATCACACACACTGAATTTATTTCTAAATATTTACAAGTTTTCAGGAATTCTTCCTGCTGACAAGTTACAATATATTATGATGAACTTTTTAATAATATGTTGGTTTTAGATTGACTGCCAAAAAGAAAGAAAAATATTGAAGAAATTCAAAATTTTCATGAAGACGAGCAGTTTCTTTTTCGGAATTTTTACTTGGTTTTTGCATCCAAGTGAACTCACTCGAATAACAGTCGAAGTATAAAACTTTGCTTTAGATTTTTACTGTACGGCTGTTACGGGTAAAAACTTTCGACAGCTTTTTTATTTTTCGTAAAAGATAACAAATACAAAAAAAAAAAAAATAAATTTTGAGATCCTTTGCGAAACAAATATGAGGGTAGCATGAAAGACAATGGATTCCATTCCGATTCCTGCTAATACTCGAACCGGAACAAACGTGGTCAATTTGGCTTGGAAAGCTAAGATCAACTTTTCGTAGCAAACAAAAAAATTATGTTTTGTTCGTTGTGGTGTATTTGACAGATATTTTTGAGAAAATCAGAATAAGTAATTAAGAAGGCTACGCGACTACGACAAGCCAAATACTTACTGAAATAGCAATTTTTGTGAATAAACATGAATTTCAATTATTATTTATGCAGAAGTCGGATTACTAATATTATGGTTTTTAAATTTCGAATTAAATCGTTCGGAAGTTATTTCGGTGTACAAAAAAAAAAAAAAAATGCGAGTAAATAAGGAACACTAAATAATAACAAACAACGGCTGGATGTCTAAACGGTTTCTAAAAAGAAAAAAATCATTACTGTTGATGATCATGTAATTTAGATATAAAAAAATAATACTATAAATTATAAATTTATAACTTGAATGACGTATGAAAAATATAAAGCAATTGATGAGAACTGTATTTGATTTTACCACAAGATCCCAAATATAAAATTGATAGTATTAGTTATAATATTGGTGTAATGTGAATAATTTTGTTTGTGGTGATTAGATTAGATTTTTACTAAAATGAATTTCAATCAGTATTAGTCGACGATACATTTTCAACATAATACGGTCATCCCATAAATCATTGCTTCTTATACTGTGGGCCATGGCCCCCTAGGGAGCTGTTTGTGTGTTACGGGATGGAAATGGCGTGAAATATTTGTATAAAACAATTTAACTTTAGTATATAGTCAATAAAAAATATCCCTATTATCTTATAGCGATTAATTTCTACACCTTAAACCTTATAGGACGCCATAAAAATTTTACATTAAAATAAGAGGGTCACATTATAAAAAAGTATGAGATGCACTGGCACACATGATTGCTAGGCTGTGCATAAACATAATATTTAAAAGTAGGTAGATTCGTAAAAGGGAATTCTTGGTGAATCAGTTTTACAAGAAACCATTAGTACCAATCGATTTCGGGTTGCATGAATATTTAAAATTTAACCCTGATAATGTGGAGAACAAATCGCAGATTCGTTTTAGTCGAAAAGCATATATAAATATTATATGACATTAAGAATGCTGAAGCGTCGAAATAGGCGTGTATAAAACTTAATATCAAAATAATCAATCATTGTTTTTTTACAATTATTATAATATTAACTATAAGAAATAAAGCAGAACATAAATACGTGATGACACCATAAATTATTTATAATGAAATTGAAATGACCAGTAACAATGCGTTATTTTATCTGAATATTTTTACCATCAATATTTTTGTTTTTTCGTACACAAGTTATAGAAAATTTTAGTTTTTATTTGTATCTATACCAATGTATGTTGGATGCATATAAAATCGATTTATTGAGTTAACCAATATTAATATAAACCTTGTTTAATTTTTAAAATTCTTGTTCAAATCTAGAATAATGATTATTAGTTCTGTTTAATGGAACTGAAAAAATGTAATCAATACATCAACTTATACTGTAAGTATTTACCTAGTTAAGTGATATTTATGGAATAAAATTGTTGCAAAATAATAATAATATATTGTAGTGTATAAACATAAAAAAACCTTTAGCATATGCATGTAAATAATGTATCACATACATTTTTTTAACTTGAAATAATATTTATAAGACTTCATAGAGTTTTCAAACAAAAACAAACGACGATGATATATTATATTGTATTCAATTATTATTAATATTTCTGAGGACCAAAAATATAACTAAAATATCTAAGTTATTTTTTATTTTTTTAAATCACTATGACCACAAATAGAAACTTGTATGTTTGTAAGATTTAACGTTGTAAAATATTCATTCCATTGAAATAATAAATATTTAAAAAATGAAAAATAAAATAAAATAATTTCTTTTTCTTTCCAAAATCCTGACCATTGTTGAAATTGCAAACGGTTGAATATACCTGATTTTAACTAATACTATATTTTTAAAATGTATTATGCATTTTTTTTTACTTACGAGTTACATTTCTTATAAAAATACATGATTTATAAATAATTTTTTATTTTATTAATTAATTGTTTCAAAAATTGTTTTGTTATCATTTATTTTTATAGCATTATATTTAATGCTATGAATATTAACTCGTGGCAATGCGAAAGAATTAAAACAAACGCTCAATATGACAATAGTCAATAATTATATATAAATAATCTACTTTAATTGTATTAAAAAAAACATAGGAACCTTCAAACGTGTATAATTTATTGTTTTAATACTTTTTTTTTTCTTGTGTATATGAGTAATAAAATTAATGACACTCTTATGGTAACTTTTGTTCATGTGTGATTATAAACATTTTTGAAGATTTCAATCCAGCATAATGTAATTATTATTATTATTATTATTATTATTATTATTATTAGCATTTATTATTAAATATTGAAATGACCTATTTAACAATCATTATAAAAATACTATTCATCTATTATAGTACAATGTACATTCAAAACAGTATTTTATTTATTTATTGTCTGCAATAGTTTTATTAAACATTGGGAGTTAACTAAAATGTTTACAATTTATATGATTTATAATAGTTTACAGACTTCAATCTATAAACTTGTTGGACAATAAAGATTTTCTGAAACAAAGATTATGACAAGAGCGTGTTAAATTTTGCTATCATGGTCAACGAATTTCATCAACATTGATATTGAAACTTAAATGTATTTAAAACATGCTTTGGGTAATATGAGCTTATTGAAGATTATTCGATCATAAAACCATTTCTTGATTAGTTGACACAAAATCGGTTTTACTAATAACAGTGACCTTTTTCGCAGGATAGGTAAGCCAAAATAATAATAATCATTAAAATAACTATTGAAGATAACAAAGGGTTGTGTTTGATATTGATTGCTATATATAAATATGTATTTTTGTATTTAAAATGGTCACGATAACTATGAAAATCCTTTGTGCAGAACGGTCAATGTGATATATAATGGTGAATAACATTTTGTGTAAATATATTTACATCACCATGTAATATTTACCTTCTAAGTGGTTTGTCTTTTATCCTCCGGCTAAAAGACGTATTCCAGGAATAATTTACATGAGTTCAGATATGGACTAAGATCATAAAACAAGTCTGCTCTATTTTCAAATATTGTTAAGAAGAAATTTATTTTTATAATATATTATGGTGTGCACAGCAATAAGTAAATATCACAATGTAGGTAATATTAAGCACTAACAAATAATTACAATATGTTTAAATATAATTTAATGATTAGTTATAAGAAGGTTACATTTAATTTGAAATTTAAAGAACACTTTATTTTTTTAACAATATATACCAATTAGCTGCCTAAGCACTTTTGTGAGTTTCACTTACGATAATTTGTGCTGAAATACTAAATTATGAAAATTTAATATTTGAATATTTTAACATATACCATTAAAAATATTCTTAATATGTCTCAGTCAGACATTTTGCGTATTATTATTCATTATAATTATATGGTAGTGGGATGAGAAATTACAATTTTCTAGCTGAAATCGTTGTAATAAATTAACTTTTATGCTGATTTTTTACAGACTGTTTAATTACTCTATTGTTATATTTTAGAGTATTTAACGATGATTATTTAGATTATAATATTATCAAAACAGTTTTTTGTTACTTTTGCTGATTTTCTATACAAATTAATTACAATAAATGTGAAAAATATTGTTGTTTTTCAATCATATTTCTATTTTAAATTGCACTCAACATATTTAAAGTTTGTGATTATCAAATAGTTTCCTATATTTTGTATGACATTTTTATTTATTTTTATTGTGAAAAATAAAACAATAAAAATATGAACGTCCGGTCATATATTTCATACATACACCTGGACATTGGTTCATTTTTTTTTTTTTTTTTTTTACCAGCGTCAAGCGGGTAACGAAAATAATTCAATCATAGGATTGGCCGTATTTATATTTTTTTAAAATTCAAAGTAATCGTATAGTTTGAATGAAAAAATAAAAACATGATTATTAGTACAATTATTCAAAAATTCAATGTGTATCTTAAGTTTGCTTTAATCTATTTACACAGCAATAATGAATAAAGTGAAAAATTAAAAATGTTATCCTTTTCAACGGGTTAGGTAATAAAAATTGGTTTTTTCCGTATCCGGGTATCCGTCAAAAACCATTAAATTTAAAGTTCAAACTTTCACTATATAGCAGCGACAGTTTTTTTATCAAAAGACAGTGAAACTACTTTGTGTTGGGTTAATTTCGGTAGTTAAACAACAAATAAAGAATAGGATCACACGCGTTGACGGTGGGAAATATCAATGGGCTACCTATGTCCATAAAAATATAAAGAGACGGAAAACGTGAGACAAAGGACAGAAAGAGATATGGCCTATTGTTAGGAATTTCAAAAGAACAAGAGTATTCCGGTGTTAAAATAATAGGGTGCAACTACCTGAATGAAAAAAAAAAAAACGTTGCAGTGTATTATTATTTCATACTTTTTGAAGAAAAAAGGTATTTACTATGTATATGTGCTGTTGGTAAATACATATATACTTTGTTAAATCTTATTTCCTTTTTTCTGTAATGTTATGACTATTGTGTGTAAAATCGTCGGGTGAAAATAACCCCTTTTCTTTTTACAACGAAATCTATGAATGATATTAGCGTTCAATGACAGTGTTTTCATGCATTCGGTGTGGACTTAAAATAAATTGTGCACGATAAAACGATAACATTTTAAAACTTGGGGGTAGATACTCGGTAGTGAAAAGTCGTTGAGATATTTTTCACAGCAAATATTACGATCTAAAATCCCATTGGTTTTATTGTTATGATATACGGAAAGGTACATTGTTTATCAAATAAAAAAAAATAAAACACTGAATTTAACGATATGTTAGCTTATAATTTTTATTTATATCGATTAAAATCATATTATCAAACCAAGCACAATCGAAGTAACTATTATTTACTAGTTCGCTGTTCAATATGAATTATGGCATGATACACATTTTACATCCGAATCTGCATTGCAATAATTCTCGTCGAAGAATCGCAAAACAGTATTGTTCGGGGACAAACATCAAAGACATATTGTGCGTTATTACAACACGTGTTGAACATCATGTCAATGTTCGAGGAAGCGAACAAAAATAACGAAAAAATATCGTTCACGCGTCGCCGAACATGATATTATTACTTTTTTTCGAACTGCATTTCACTCGCATGCACGAACGGACACACGTTAGACGACTGGCAATCGGAACAAATCAGTATAATCACGAGCTGCTCGACACGAATCACCACATTAGCCAAACGATGGGACTTTATCAATACTAAAATGTTCGGAGCAGCTATAAAAATTAAAAACTTTCGGATATTTGCATAAATGCGACATAACCAAAAGTGCCGTGCTGAATAATTTATAACCACGTAGGTTATTATGTGGACGTATTTACAGGCGCGCATGCATGTGTTTATTTTGCGACCGCGTTGTAAGGGCGTTTTTAGCGCGTCTTGTGTAAACACAAATTATTAGTGTCAGCCAGGCAAATTGGAACGCGCGGAGAGATGGGGAATAGAAAAAAAAAAAAATGAAAATAAAAAAACCAGTACAAATGCGGACTCGAGCTAAAGTGAATTATGAAAATACTGTTTTTGTAATTAAAAAATATGTGTGTAGCCACTAATTGACTTACAAACGGAATAAATTTACGTGCTCTGCAATTATTAGCTCGTCGACAACTCTTAAGGGATTGCATCAGATGTTTTTGAGGTACCTATATACCGTTGAATTTTATTTTATTTCAAAAAAAGGTTATTCGTGCTAGAACTGTATACGACCACTTTATTTAATTTTAATTTTTACTTGCTCATCTATATATTATATAACATATTTAATATATGTTAAATACTTGCGTTTAATACAATTATAATCTAAGATAGTTAATCTAATTTGGAATGTATAAGAGACCTAATAGTGGACCGAATTAATAATAAAAATAATTTATTAAAAACATAACGAGAGATGATTGTTTATGGCGACCGTTGTTTGTTATACATATAATATTAAAATTTATGCGCACACTATTCTTGAAATCAAATTAATATTAAACATGAATTGTGTTTTTCCTCGGAGCAAAAACTTTTATAAACCCATCAACAGAGCTATATTATATCCTATTTGAATTTTAAGATTATGTGTTCGTTACGTTTATTACAAAATTATATTTTATAAATATTTCAACGGCAATATAAATCGAACTAATAAACAATTTGCTATTTTTTTTATTTTATAATTGATTAAAGTCTAAATATTCCAAAAAATATTCACATGATAATCAGAAATGATTGGATTCATAAAATGCATAATATATTATAGTTTATCACAATTGTGTTGTTAATTATTACAATTAATAATATATATGTTCCCAGAACGGTTTATTAAATATGAATTAAAATCGATTGATTCGACTTTAATAAGGTTACAGTGGAAATGATTTATAACGACACACGAGTATAATCGGTTTGGTAGCTTGAAATTACATGACCCTTGTTAGAACATCTGTCGATGTGCGTATGCGCGTACAAATGGTGCTCGTGAAATATTCGGAAACTCTCAACATGACGTAGTTTTGACCACACATATTATTATAAAGTTATTTACATATGACGTTTAAAGATTATATTGATCAAATCGCCATCAGTGAAATATAGGGACGCGTCACGCAGTCAAGTGTTTTCAGTTAATCGTTATTAATTGTTTGTGATACCTGACGTAAATTTTGATTTTCTAAACTTTCCCCAGCACACCAAGTACGAACTGCATGAAACGTTTACCATATTTGGAACATAACGAGAACGTCTGAAATGTTTCTGTTTCAATTCGCTTTATGAATAATCGACTAGCTTCACGTTTTGTATAAATATATAGTTACATTTGAATAAAGTTAAACACATTTTGTTTATTATTTTTAAATTTATCAAAACCAAACATGAATTATTACGTTTGCACATATATGAGTAATCATACTACGCTATTCAACATAGATTTATAGAAGATAAAACAGATAGGTAATTCTTTAAACAAAAAATGCTTTCATCATTCATCGGTTATCGAATTTAGAGATAATTTAAAATCAAAACCCTCACTGGCCTCACTCACTACATAAACTTTATCCCACCTCAATATACAAAATATATTACTGGATATTAATAATAAGTTAGCTTCTCATAAACTAAAGGAATATATATTTTTATTTTAATAAAAAATGACAACTATTTTTATATTGTTTTCTTCGTAATAATAGAATATACATATATGTTGATATCGTGTCCAGTCGAAGATTTACACATTTAATCTTATGAATTCTACAGTGTATAAATTAATATAAAAATATAAATTTTGATTTTACCTACACCAGCTACACTACCGTTTTATGAAATGAGTATCGATGTAATAATGATATTGTGCAAAATCAAACGCCAGTTTCAACCAGAAATACTGCAGTTCGGTGTGTGTATGTACTCAAAACGCATAGTCACGTCACAATATTATCATTATCGTATTCAAAACTATTGCATAATATAAATACGAGAAATTATAATATGAGATGACGTGCATGAGAAATCATCTCTACGAAGGTGACAATGTACGCGTCGAGCTTTCGTGTAATAGGTACCTATGTCCGTCTCGCTGTATTCGACCGATTGCTATCGATTTTGACGCGTCTCGTTTAAATAGTATAATAATAATAATTAGTAAATATGATTCACTAATCGAATTAATAATTTTAAAGTACACTTACGCACAATTTAAAATCAATATCATAATATTATAAAGTCATGCGGCTAAACAAATATTTTTCGTTTGAAAATAAACATGGATGCGTGTATGTGTATGGGTATGTGTATGAGTGGATAGCACTTCATCTGGATTATTTACCCTATCAAAATTAAATAGAACTGAACAAAGGTATGTTGCAATTTTTGGCACAAGTACATCCTGATTATTTATAAAAGCATAAAATTCAAACGTTAAACTATTGTTTCAGTATGATTTAACGGTTTGAAATGCCTAAAAATACATAAATAGTTTACATAAATATTTTACCTGTTTTCTTTGTTTTTAGTCCGGATCAAATATATTATAAAATAATTTAGTTTGTAGTATGTCCATTATTAATGAAACATTACTGATAATTTCATATTGTTCAAGTTCCTCTTGAAAATGTTTTTGTTTTTAATGATGACATTTGTGGTAAACAAACAACCAATTTATTATAACCCATATAGTTGTAAGTCATATATCTAATGGATAAAATCGACAGTTAACACACTATATATTTTTTTGTTCTAAGATATATCGCCACTCTAATTAAAATATTGATCAAACTGTATTCTATTGTGAACTCAGTCTGCTATGTGAAATAATTTATTATTAAATTTACTCCTTGGGATTGAATTTATTATTTGTCGATTGTAGTCTGTAGGTGATATAAATACGATGCCACTCGGAATGAAAATGTAAACTTTTCGTATGAAAATGCAGTACTCCTTCGCTAAGCTAAGCATCTAATCTATAAAAGGAATTGCAATGGAAAACGTCTACAAATACTCTTTTAATGCTAGTATAGAAAAACTCGCAGGATTATTGATGATCTTTTATCAGAAGTTATATAAGTTTTTCATACAAACTGTTGCGTTTTTCTACCTCAATAATCATATAACAATATAAAAGAAGATATGAACTGGGACTTTCAAAAGTTACTCGAATATATTTAAATAGAATAAATTTGGTTTGAATTATATTTAAGTTGTGATTTTAATTAATAACGTGAATTTTACTTTTTATTTTTAATGAGTATGACCTTATATATATATACATATTCCTTTAAATTATTTATTTAATAATTTTAATGATGCATATAATTATATATATATTTAATAAATAACGAATTATTAATATTTTTTTTTTTCATAGAATCAGTTTAATTTTAGTTTTATTACAACGAAGTATGTTAAATTATAATCAAACTCAAAGAAAAAATTAAAGAAAATCATAATTGATCAATTAAAAAAAAAAAATGCATTACTCTCCTAAATTTTTAACACTAGATGGATACCAATACAATTCCATACTATAAGTCAAGCAATCGTGCTTTACCAAAAAATTTAAATTACTTGCGTAATCAAAACAGTTACAGAACTTGAAACGAAATAATATTAAAGAAATTCAATATTGATATATTGAAATGTTTTAAAAATAGTATATAGCTATAAGCAAATGTTTAATCACAAAAAACAAATATAATAAAATAATTTTTCATTGTATGTAGTATATTGTTGCAAACTAATACATTCTATTTTGCTGCTATTATGATTCAAAAATAGTAAACAGTGTATTCGTTAATATTTTATTGGGTTCCATTCTATTAAGATTCTATTAAGTACTGTTCACGTTTTCCAGAATAAGTTATTGATCACTCTCACCTACTACATAAATTATCTGGCCTAATGCAAAATACTCATCGATGAATGCTTAATAGATACCGAATAGCTATGATGTAATAGCCAGTGTAATACTCAGCGAGCTATTTTTGACTCAGTATACTTCTCGCGCATCAGTATATAAGTTTACAACGTTTACGACAGTCATCACATACTGTCTGTCTGTCTGTCTGGTCAAAGCTATCGACTGTAATCAATCCAAATTTTCATTCATCTTGTCAAAGATTTCAATCAACGGATAAATAGGCCATAAGAACTAGTAAACTTGTAGTAACATACCAATATATATATATATATATATAATATGTTTATGTGTTGTTATTAACATTAAACATTCGATTTTTAATTTTCAATGTGTTGTATCGACTTCAAAAGTCTAAAAATAAATTAATTTGAGAATTTATCACGTTATGCTAAGTTATATAAGTATATTTATTCAACACGAAAAATAATTGATCAAGGACTCGCTCTACTATACAGTAGAGGGTGGAGTAGATCTCGTTCATATATTAGGTCATTATAATAGATAGATATGTTAAATTTGAATGCAGTCATAGTATCATTGTGTACAAAAAACGATTCTGAACGGAGATGATTTGTTAGTCTAGAATAGGTAAATATTACGTTATATTTAAATTGTAATATTATGTCAATGTTTACTCTATGAACGTTTATAAAAAAAAAAAAAAATTGCGCATATGTATTTCAATATTTTTTGAATGACAGCAAGAACAACTTTTGTGGAATCTTCTTATAAATTTCCTAGCAAAACTATTAAAATTTTTTTTTTTTTTTTTTTTGACTTCCAAAACTAACAACTAGATTCTTTTTTCTTTCAGAAAAGTTATCATATAATGAAATCGAAGTATTATATCTGCTTTAAAACGTGTCGTCAGACACAAAAAAAAAAATAAATAAATAAATAAAAAATAAACACAAACTTATAATTGTAAAATCAATACATTCATCACTCCGTTCAAAATCTAAAAATGGATTCACAACGTTATTTATTTAACCAATTGAGCGTAAAACAATTTATTTTTGGTTAAAAAACTATACTGCATAAATTGTTGGTGTTCCCGTAGATTTTCCGAAATCAGGTATATCTAGCCTATAATATATTCCCTATGGTAATAATATTTATATAATTATTCGATCATTGCCACCATATATTTAACCAGATTTTTAGTTATATTATACAGACATAACATAGTTGATTCATTTACATACTGAGGATATTTCTTGTTTATTTTCTTTAATGGTACATTCAGTTTCTATTTCTATTGAACAAGTATTATAGTGTAATGATATTCTATGTGAATCGCTAAATAGAAAAAGGGCACATGTCCAATATGTCACAAAAGTAAATTGTTTACATGGTTGAATTCACTATAAATTCATCAATAAAAATAGACGGGTTTTGCAGTTTTGCAGGATTTGCAGTTTAGTGTTTATTATGTTGTGTTATTGTTTAAGCAATACTTTGAGCAAATAGCATTGATGCGGCCCAGCTAGGACGACGATCAAGTGTTAATCCGATATATTTTACAGTCTGAGATGGTGGTATTCAAGCGCCATAGAGTTATACACCAAGATATTCTGAAATTTTGGGGGTGATTATGATATGAATGGTTTATTTTGATTGAAATTAAACTGCCATTTTTCTTGTTATCCATAAGAGAAATATAGTTTTGAAGGTTAATAGAAGCTAAGGGTCTGCATTGTTTGAAATTAAAATATATACTTAAATTATAGGTAAATTTGAATAAAATGTGTGATTATTATTTGTACTTTTTCAGCTGTATCAATGACTTTGATTAGGAAATATAAGTGTACAGATTTGAATGGTTACATTTACTGTTGATGCTGTAGGTTGATTATTAAATTGTACATTATAATAATGTACATTTTAAAATCATGGCTGGCGATTTATTTTTAAAGCATTCAACTGTTTTAAGTTCTGACAATTGTAAACAGTTACCTAATAAAAACCGGTTTAATTTATAATTTTCGTCTGAACACATTTTAAAATGATGTAAAATAATATATTGCAATTTATTTTAGTAACAATTACTATGTGTGGTATGGCGTGGCGGCACTCGCTAATTATTGCTGCGGTTAAGCACCGTCCGGCGTCGTTAAAACCGGATGGGTGACCATCCAGGTTTTAGCGACGTTAACCATGCCACATATACACATACGTATTCCAAAAACCCACAGTAACAACAATCTGTCTATATCTATCTAATATATCAATCCCACATCCAATGGCCTCAGTTGCCGCGGATTAACTAATAAAAAAAAATTACTATGTACAATAATATGTATGATAGTACAATATAATAATGCTAAGTTTTAAAGTGATTATTTTAATGTTAACTGCAATAATTATTATATGCCCAGATTATTGTAATAACATTAAATAATGGGTATTATATTTTATTACTTATGCTGCTTAATAATTTCTTGGCTGAATATTAGTGGAAGTCGGCATTATCTATTCGGTGCAATTGGTTTCTCCGATGAGCACGGTACATCTAACCCTTTATTGGTTATAGAATATTGAAATCGTTTGGAGCCATAAAATCGGTTATATAGAGAGAACACTAGTATAGAAATTTTCACTTTCAGTTTAGGTACTGGATACAAAAGAAAGAAGAAAAAAGTACTCTAGACGCTAAACCATCCTGCATTCGAGTATCCGTACTATAAAGTAGGGATTTACCGAGACGATTTAAATGGAATAAAACCCAACATACACTATTATTACGATTAGTTTCTGTAAAATAATACAATTAGAAAATATTTACACAAACAATAATTATTAACGGTAAATTACACAGATTATATTATTTTTGACATTTTATCTCTTGCAAACTCCAAGAAATACATAAAAAAAGCTGCGGTCTACGCATTTATTTAGTCCATATTGCACAAGCAAATGCGTAATATAAACTGCAGAAACAACAAAATACGGATGCCCAGCCAAGCTAAATAAAAATATAAAACATATTTTCCAACATTTCATCGTTTTTCTGTTTGTTTTGTAATTATTGTAATACGCATTTACGATGAAATAATGTCACAATATATTTATAACTTTTCCCTTGTTAGTTTTTTTCGATGGGACGTTCTGGACTACATCATTCTCTAAATGTGCTGTTACAGAACATAGTGATTGTCGTTTTAAAGTGATATTTTTTTAGATTCTGAACGGAGTGATGGAATCTATTGGTTTTACAATGATGTGTGTTTTTTTTTTTTTGTATCTGAGGACACCTTTTTTGGTACTAAAAATGCTTCGATTTTCTTAAACAGCAAATTTTCTGAAAGGAAAGTGAATGTAGATAGTACTTGGGTGAATCAAAAATCCAACTTTTTCAGTACTTTTTAAAAAGATCGAAAAAAACGAAAAAAAAATTATGAAAAAACAGGAAATATTACGCAAAATCACGTTTTTACAAAATAATTTTTTTTTTTAAATGCTCTAACTCAAAAACGAAAAACTGCAACAACTTGAAATTTTCACCAAATCTTTATATTGACGTTCTCTATACATGGTTAAGTTTTCAAAGTATTTTGACATATTTTGACTTATTTATAAACAATTTAAATTTTCGATTTTTGTAAGTTCCTTTTTTTGAAATATCTATAAAATTTATTTGGCTATCTGAAAGCTCTTGAATTTAAGAATTAATTAAAGAATTAATTATAAGTTATACTAATTGTAACTAAAAAATATCGAAGTTGGTTTCACTCAAATTTTTTTTACAAGCACTTAAATTTCAAATTTGTATAAAATTTATAAAAAGTTATTTTTTAGTTAAAAATTCATAAAATTTTTTCTGTTTATATTTAAGGTTCAAAATTTTAACACTAGGTTATCCATAAATTAATCTTCAAAAATATATATAAAAAAAATTTCTACTGGACTTAAAGGAAAAAATGTTATAATTTTTTGAAATTTAAATTTTTACGAAATTGCATTCTATTGTATTATATTTTAATTTTAATATGAAATACTATATTATTATATACCCATTTTAGACAAACATATTAACTCCGTTCAAAATCGTTATTCGTATACAATGATACCTATCATTGCATTCAAATTTAACAAATCCATTGTAATAATGACCTATCCTATAAACGAGGTGCACTCCACCCCAACTGTACAGCAGAGCGAGGCCCATCCGGTTCTTTTTTAAAGTAATACTTTTTGATATTCATTATTGATGACGCATTAACTTGCAATCTCAATTTATTTCTAAAAACATATTTTATGTTCAAAGGTATACGCGTTCTAGGTATTTTATTATTATGATAGCCAGATGGTTTTACTACTAAAAAAAAAAAAAAAAACACAAGTCCGTGATATCTCGATGATACTATACGATATTTAAAACCGTATATACGTGATATTCGTGAGCATGATGCATTAACCAGAACGCGTGTAATGCACGCACGCAACACGGACACAAAAAAAAAAAAAAAAAACACAAAAAACTGGAGAAAAACACTTAAAGAACGAGCACCTCCGAACTACCGACACGTCAGTGGTGTGTGGTGGTATACACAGTCACGGGTGTAAAACGAAATGTTGGTTAATTTAAGTTTCATTCTGTAAATGGTTGTACCTTAGTATAATGGAAAATGAAAACGTAAGAGGAGACGGGTCGAGTGTATACGCATGTTCACCCACACACACACAGACATATATATATATTAAATGTATTATGGTATAGCGGAGGAACGGAAAGGGATGTGGTGGTGGGAATAGAACTTTAGAGCTTCACGGTGCCAGAGATTCTTTCTGTCCGGTGGCGGCCGGGTAGGATTTACCGTGGGCAGGGATACGTGGCGCGACGAATTGTAGGGCGGGGGCTTCGGTCGATGACGGGCGGGGCAGGACACTGTAGCGGCGGTGGCAGGAGCAGGAGTAGAAGCAGCAGCGGCAGCAGCAGCAGCAGTGGCAGTATTATAGTTGTAGCAGCGGTGGCGGCGCGCGGAAGAGAAAGTACCGCATTAACGTCGCATTTTCCACAGCCAGTGTCTAGTATTCAGAACACATAGTGCAATACGGTGTGTTCTTGTACACCCCCCCCCTCCATACCGTATGCGCAGTCACCCCCCTCCCCAAATTAAATAACCTCCACTCGTCATTCCCTCCTCGCAGCCCAGCCTCCCCCTGTGCAAGGCCTACACTTTGCCCACTCGTGTTCACACACAGACACACACACACACACACGTGCATGCGATGACAACGGTTTACTTCTTTTGCATCGAGTGCGCTCATTCATATTATACTCTTATGACCATGTGTGCACGCGCGTATAACTCGTGTGTCCGGACTTAACAACGTTAGATAGGCCCATTCGCAACGGTTTATCGCTTGCGAACAGCCATACGCGCGTACTTACACACCACCGCCACCGTTGTCGTTCGTGTTCCTTGTGGACCGGAGATAATGAACACGTAAACGAAAAAAAAAAAAAATGTATGTATGTATACACAATCAAACAACTTTGTTTAACAAATTTGACGGCTATTCGAAGAAAATAATTCGTTTTATCGTACGAAATCTATGCAAATTATAATTCATGTGATATTATCATAAAATATTAGTGTTGGATAATTTTAAAATAAATAAAATAAAATACCTATTAATAAAAAATAATTTTAACAGTATGTCAGTATAGTTACATTTTATATATATATATATATATATATATACTAGTCCGCATCGTAATAAGCAGGAATACTGGCTCATCAGACGAGTGATAAATATTTTCGTTTGGTGTCGACTGATGTTGAAACAGTGTAAAACCTGCTATAGCTTATTCAATTTTTGTACCCAAGATCATAACGAGTATATTATAATATACTCTATACATTAAAACTGTTTAAAATTTGTTGTTTGAATGATAATATAAAATAAATTCGTTGAAAATAAACGTTTATTGAAAATTCTATACATCCTTAAAAACAATTGAAATGCAAGTTCGTTAAATAAAGAAATTGAATTGTTGTTCATGCACTTATATAATAATATAATGTGTAATGATATTTATTGCCGTGTGCTAGTGTCTTATTATTATTATTATTTTTTTTTCCATTTTTACACGCATTTTGATGTCGATGAAATGAATAAATAATAACGAGTGGAGGCCAAACTAGTTTATATGGAAATTAATAGTTAACGATGACGATATAATATGCTACGACACCGATAATAGCCGCGCACGCGTTATAAGGGCACTGCAAGGGATCACGGTTCGGTATAGTCATTTTATTCGCTCGTGCAGTATCTATCCATCCTTATATTATATCACGCGAAAAGCTAATATTGTAACGGAAAGACAATGAGGCGCGCGGGGTAAAAACATATTCAACATATTTATATTTTATTACTAAAATTTTGGGGATGTATTAAAGTAGCTCAGGAACCGCAGTTAACTCGTTTTGAATTGTAATTTATTATATTATTGCGTACCGTTTAAACGGCACGAAACTTAGAGCACTCGAATTGTATTTAGCGTGAACAAAAATGAAGTTGATACTTAAATTAGGTAGTATTCGGTTGGAAGTTCAAACTATTTCAAAGGAAATATGTTTTACCACCATACAATATTATACTTATTATCGCATAGCTATAAAACATTTTAAGAACAACTCTAGAGATATAAACCATAAAATAACTATAAATTAATTTACTTTGTTAATACAACACTGTGCCTATATGTTAAATTTAAAAGGTGAGCTAACACCAATTATACTCATCTATAGACATGGCCTTGCATTTAAATCAGTATAAGGTAAAAACTACCGCTATAACAAACATTTTCGGATAATTTAAGTAAAAAAAAAAAAATAAATATATTTATATAAGCATATTAAATACGGTGGCAGAGGTGGAAGGGTCATTGAAAATTACTATTTTAGTATTCACTACTTCCTCGCATGAAAAAAAAAAAGCTGGGTTGTAATTTAGACTCTTGCGTAATAAATATTCAAAGCAAGCTTCTTGAACGGAAACACTATACGTATAATATAACGATGCATAATTAACTATTCGATAGTGTGCAAGAAGATATGAAGTAACTGTGTATATGCTATAAGCACGCAGCACACACCTGCAAAGACGTTTTGATGAATTTGCTGAAAACTTTATTACAAATTATTTTCATTTTTTTACTATATGTAAATATATTTATATTTATAAATAGGCACAATTCACAATTCGTGGTTATATTTAATCAAATGTGAAGAAAAAAAATAGTCAGTTTTATTAAAAAAGTCATCTATTACGGTAACTTTCACATAATGTGAGTTTAATATACATTTGTTTTTATGCATATTTTTTAAACAAAAGTTGTGTGAAGTTAAATGTAATAATCTTTATTCGTACAGAAAAAGGTTTTATTTTTGGTTCCGTTTTCACTGTTGAAATTTAAGTATAGATGATATGCTTATTTATGAATAATAACTTGCATATAAAATTAACTTTATTGATCAGGACAAAATTAAATAATGAAATAATTGGTGGGTAGGTTAACGGTTACTAAGTCAATCAGTTAAAAGTTAAAAAGAAATTAAATGTATAATTTAAAATATTATAAAATCATAAAATATTATGCCATCAATTTTAGATCATTGATCAAAAAAATAATGAAATTTAATTTTGAATAAAACTACAGAAAATTTACATGGCCCGTTGTGTACTCTAATACCTTTCACCTTGGCATGACCAAGTGCACTAAGATATACGTTTATAAATTATAAATATTATTGAATAATTAAATAATTATCGAAAATAATTTTTAATGGAAAAACAGAACACATAAATAGTATTATTATTTTATTTAAATTATTTAAGGTGAGATGTTCAATTGTAAGCTATGTTATATCATGGGTTATACACATTTTTATTTTGCAATATTAAGTCATTGAAATTTTATTTCATATTATTTACATGAAGAATGTAATGTAAGATATTCCTATTTTAAATTCCTTAGATGTACCTTTGAACGTTTTTAAACACCAAAAATGCGCTTTTCTACAGACTATTGCGTTCCATTTAACATCAGATAAATGATCATTCACAATTTTATGTTCTGTTTAAAACATATTCTCTCAACGGCTTCAACTCAAAAAAGTATTTTATATTCAGATTATAAGAATAATAAAAAAAGTTATAAATTAAATTTGTTATCTAATTTTTCGATAAAATCCAAAACTTATTATAAACAATCAAAGTAAATATTCATATTTTTCTATACATGTTATTACATAATATATTAAATACCTATAGCAATAAATAACAACAATTCTCAGAGATTGGTAGTTAATGATAAAAAAATAATTTAAAAAATAAAAATAACTGGTTAAATTATGCACTTATAATGTAACTAATTTACACAGCATCGTTTTCCTGGATTCACATTTAACGCAGTGCAATGTATATATTTACGCCAAAAGCCAAATGTATTTTTAAAAGAGGTGGAAAGCAGATACTGCACCCTATTTTTTCACGCGATGAAAACGCTCTTCCTAAATGGGTTAGTCATTAGCGACGATTTGTGTACGTGCGTTTTAAATTTGTATTTTTTATTTTTAGAGAAATTCCCGACACAATGGATTATACTCCATCGGTGCATTTTGACGGTTAACTAGACTGGTGTTCACAGAAACTAGTGACATTTTAACGTAAATTCGATTTTCATTGGCTACCGTCCAAACGATTAATTTTTATCATAATATACATTACTACATTAGACAACCGAAAAGTATGATCTCAGATGGTCTCGTAGTATGTGGAAAACGCGGATTTATGGGCTCGTTCTTATTTTAAAGTTTGAACACGAACATTATGTTGTTTTTCAATTGAATAATTTTAGCGACAATTTATCGCGTATATTAGAATGTCGAATATCCGCATGCAGGGTTCTACATTACCACTGCAGCTATCCCGTTATTATCTTTGTACGAGGTCCATACTTTATACTACCTTATACATAATGTATGTGTAAGTGCGTGCACGTTTGTGTGCCAGTACCTGTATAATATGCACGTACGATAGATGTGCATATAAATATTGGATATGAGTTATAATATCGTAGGTATGAGCGTTTAATAAGAAATAATAATGTTCTTCCGCAAATGTTCTAATAGCGTACAGGTGTATCCACGAGTTGTACGTGTGCGTGTCTATTTGCGATGATTTAAGAATACTGCAAAGTGGATAGCATGAAAGTTCTAAACATTAAAACCGTGTCGAAAAATCAAATTCTCATAAAATCTCCTTTTCACATACAGTAGAAACTCGATTAACCGTCACTCTCTGTTAGCCATTATCGGTTACCGCCAAAAAAAAAAAAAAAAGTTAATTAGGTGACAAGACGATCGCGATAAACTCGTAGATAAACACGACGACTATCTAGCCTATACAAATAGTTTGTACATACAATATGTTTTAGTTTAATATTGTTTAGTGTGGTATGTATATAATATGTAATAAGTATGAATTTTTTTTTTTGAAAATACACACGTAAAATATACGAGTATATACTTGCAAAATTTCTGTTAACCGTCATAATCCTGTTACCGACGGTGACGGTTAATCGAGTTTTTATTGTACAATTTGTCGTCCGATAGCTAAATATTTCCCTTCTCCCCTCAACGATCGTAAATTCAATGTTTTTGAAGTATAGATTTCTCCAGCACATATCGCAACGTTTTACAAGACGCATAATTCCGCCACATTTATATAGAGCTACTTGGTATCATCATAACAGAAGACGAACTAGTTTGAATTTATCTTTTGCAATGACTATTTTATAGATTATTTTTACATTGAATAAACAAAAGATTGTAATTTTTTTCTATTCATAGCTAGGAAAAGGATGTGAAATTTTTAAAAATTCAAAGTTCAAAGTGGGCGTAGAACAGAATATTTTGGGAACCTCTGACCCATAGAATGTTTGCTGGAACGAGAAAAGCCGCATATGCTTCTATTATGCGATTAATATATGTATAAAATGATATGTTTAATTTTATTTATTATAAGAGTAATAATTTTATTTTATTACATTCGGTAGGTAGGTATCGTAAAATGGTTCGTGGAAAAAGTATAAAAACTTTTAATACTATAAACAATAACACAAAATCATCGTAGACTAATAAAAAAAAGGTGAAAAAATACCTATGAAATTGTACAAAGTAAAATAAAACCGAGCAAACAAAGGTTGAGCGTGTTAACACGTTGACACCAGTTGGGTTTTGAATCATTACGTGACTCGAACGTATCGTACACATATTATTATTTCGTCGATTGTAGAAATTATAAGCGATATCGGTACGGTGTGTACAGAAATCACATCAGGGGCCACATTAAAATTATATTATTATACAATTTGGTTAGAATAATGTTCACTGGAGAAAATATAAAAAAAAAATATAATACATATTTCTACCGGTGAATCAATATAGGACTACTGCAGCTGCTACGTGCTTATGAGAGAGTTATCTGGAAAATGGATCGTTGTGTCTGTATACTGTATATACTCGTATTATTATATCGACGTCCTCAGCACTTTTGGTTATCTGCATAAGATCTCTCCGGGGGTGCGCTCGCATTCAAACATTTTTATTTAGTGCTGCTGCTAAGACCGTGGTGCGCTAACAACAAACGAAGTTCGTCGACGGTCATAAATATTATTACACACAACCGCGGGCTTGACAAGACCCGTCAATGCACGTGTATATATGTATGTATATAATGTATAAATATATGCGGTGCGAAATAACAACACGCCGCCCAAACGTTTGCCTTTATCTTTTAAACGCGCGTAGTCGTCGTCGGGACCATATTATAATAGTATGCATTGGTGGTGAGGTGCGAAAAATAATAATAACGATGACGATAATATGACGCAAAAAAAGTCCAAAAAGTCGTTATAGTCGGTCGTGTCTGCAGTAGGAGAGTTTTTTTTTTTTTTAATATTTATTTACTTTATTTTATTTATTTATTTATTTATTTATTTATTTATTTTTTTTTTTTTGTGTGTGAATAAATCAATTACGGATAAAAGTTTTATAGTGTTTTCTCAACTGGCTGGTGTAAATCACAGAGGATTACGGAACGGATGACCGATGTAAATCAGGATTTCCTACTCGTTTAAACCGGTCATAAAATTCGCCAAATGATATTTTAAAATGCTACCCTTGCGTATTTTAAGAGTTCTTCACGGCTCAAGCCGACCCTTGGTGAAAGTAGAGGATTCAAGTAGCCACAGGTCTTTTATATTACACATTGTCCTGGGCCATCTTTTTCATATTTTTTTTTTTTACATTTTGTCCATGCACAGTGATACTGACGCTAATGTATGTGCGTTATACCCGCGTGTAATTTTATCACATTGTTTTGTACGATTATAATAATACCCTTGTTATTATATTATGTGAAATTGTTCATTTAAATAATATAAAAATCTATACGACGTGCATGCGTTATTTAAAAGCAAAGTACCGTAACACACTGTATATACTATATTACGAACGCCACGCATCTTTTTTTTTTATATTTATACAATAATATTCTTTTATATTATCACACATGAACAAATCTATACACTCACGTAATATTATGGTTACGTTATCACTTATAGAATTTAAATTTGTTGGAGGGTGGCTCCGTTAGTGTATTGGTTAGTAAAACGAGATAAACCAAAACGTTATATGATTTTTGTTTAAAAGAAAACCGTTGCTTACAATGATTAATTTATTATTTTAAAATAAAAAAAACACATGTACTTGAGTATTCGATATAAAAATAGTATTTTTTTTTTTTCGTAGTAGATATTATTAAACTCGCTGGAAGTAAACTATATCTAAATTATAACTAATGTCGTTTATACGTGACCAATGTAATTGAATAATTTTTATTTTACTTTCTGTTGCTTGAATTTTCTCTTTAATTGTACTTACCTAACTAACTTACCTACCAACCTAGCTATGTATTATGTTGATGTCAATTGAGCTTATTTTAGCTTCTCTAATAAATTATTTATACGGACCAAAACATGTTTCAGTTACAAATCGCACGCAGTCCGACACAAGTATTAGGTATAGGTATACGAAAAGGGTAGACTTGGGTATCAACAAACGTACAATATATATCACAAATGTTTTTTGTCACAACATTTATGGTCAATTATTGATCTGGAGGACGTTCAGCGAGAAATAGAATCCTGTGGAGAATCGAAAATGTCCTCTCTAATTTTCGCCCTCTGCCAATATTATTTCCCGGGCGTTTGAAATTCATTAATACAACCGAAATACCACTGACATTTCTGGAATAGAGATACAGTATGGGATTATAACAATATTTGAATAAACCGTATGAGTGTAAAAAATTGTTATTTAAAATCCCGAACAATTGATTTTATAATACACGTTGTTTAATGTATATCTTTTATATTTTTTGTATTTTTTGTGTCGAAAAAATGGATAAATTCTACTCAAGTGATTGTATGTTTTACCTATATAAATTAAGTGTCTTCACAATCAATTTAAAGGTCCCTTTGAATGGATTAACTCTTGCGTAAATAACAGGGGTCGAAATCACAGTGTATATATTATGATATCTATACTATAGCATACTAATTCAATTAGTTCGTATAAAAATGCCGGTTTATAAGGTATATTAACTCCAACATTTTATTACAATACATATTATAATTTATCGTACTACAACATTGTACGTACACAAATGTTATTCAATTAAAACTTTAAATGTTAACATGTGAATTCAATGCACATAATATAAACGTAATTTGAAAAATAAAAACTAATGATTAAATATTCCCTTTAAAGTTTTAATAAATGTTATATTTTTACCTTAATAAACTACCCACTCTCCCAATCGTTAAAACCTGTTACGAGCTGAAGTTTACTTACGTAGAGATGTTCGTTACGTCTATTACGTTAGAAATTAGTTCACTCATTACACTAACGATTTATTTAACGTAAAATGTGAATGGTTATATAAGTTATTATTTTAATTAATCAGATATTATCATAATTATAATTAGCATATACACAATATTCTTAGTATATGCGATCACCTATATAAGGCAAACGTCAATTGCGCCTAACATGTTTTTGGGAGCAGTATTGCCAATTTTGAATCACCCGACGCCTTAAATATTGTTTAGACCTTAAAAGTATCAAAACTAAATTGCAATGTATACGTATACATAAAAATAAATATAATATTAAATACCTAAGAAAGTAGTTTACATTGATTCTTATAGTAATATCTCAAAACACAATAAACGAATATGAACATTAAGCTACACAAATAATTGTAAATTATTTCAGCTTAACGTCTAAATAATATTAATATTTTAGATTTTAATACGTAATGGTAAAAATCAACTATAAGAATATTATATTTTTCAAAAAAAAGAACGGTATTCAAATACGCTCATTAATCATTTTATTTAATTTACAAAATAAATAGGTAAACTATGATTATTCAAATGTCATGAGAGTATAAATACTGTAATTAGTAATTGTTTTTATTCGTATGCATAGCATTTTTTAAATACTATGCAATTATGGGTAAATCAAAATATATGTTTTTGTTATGCCATACTAAAACAGGAAAATAATATTATGTTTTGTCACTATAACAATATCGCTAAACGTATGCACATGTTATGAAATAAAACACAGTTAGCAAAACTCAAAACTATATTTATCGCAGTATACATCATATGTGACGTAAAATATTTGGTATTCCAACCAAAATATGTTTATAGTTTTAATGGCAAAAACGACCAGCTATTTACTTATGTTGGTACTAATTTTTATTCATAAACTTATTCTTACTACTTTTCAAATATGTTTGTTTATGAACACAAAGTTTTGTTACAAAATTTTGTAATTTTGAGTAGTGTTTACATACGCAATACCTATCGAAACTTTTAGTAAATATTTTTGTTTTGAAAATTACCATTTATAAAATAAAATAATTAAATATTATATTATTATGATTGACAAATAATGCAACTGTGGTTATAAATATAATAATATAACAAATTTAGGCATCAGAAATTATTTGATGTATTAGTTAATAAAATTAATGTAAAATAAATTTAAAATATTATTGGTGTGTCGTTATTTTTAATAGTAACAGAACACGGTTTTTACGAAAATAAATCTCAGTAGTGGTCAAAATCAAATTACTTAGTGAATTGTTTCCGGTACTGACCACCACTCACCCTAATACACACATACATATACCCATAGCTACAGACCATGTATATTTATTTCATATTCGCCATCTCCGGATTGATTGTATTTTTATTTGCTTTAAATTACATCGACCGGAATCCAAGAAGGGAAATAGAAGTCGACAGGGACAAGACCATGGTATAAGACCTGGTGCGTATAGAATCGTCGTCAACGCCTCCGGATAGACTTCGGGTAGATGAAAAAGGAGAAAAACGAGTGAGTGTAAGTGAAAGAGAGAGACAGAGAGAGAAAGAGAGAGAGAGGGACAGAGAGAGGAGACAGAGACAGACACACAGACGGACAGAGAGAATAAAAAGAGAGTTATAAATTTACAAACCACTGCCACGCCACACACAGCATTCAGCGCATTTCCCGACGTTATTTTTATCATTTCAACACAAATGATCCGAAAGTAACTTACCACTTTGACGACGCAGTTACATCCCGTAACGAGCATTTTGCCCTTTTTTCACAAATTCTTTCCACGTTTGGCAGACCGAGATCGCGATCGATTTATATAAGTACAACTCTCTGCTGACGTACATCATAGAATATAATGTGTGTATGTATGTATGTATGTATGTATGTATATATATATATATATATATATATATATATATATGTAATACTGCCGGCGGTAAATCTCAAAGAGTGGAACAATCATATTAGTTATAACAATAATAGTAAATGCTATACTCCTTGTATACATCATACCCGTCTTATTCCATGAGTATTGTTTACGCCGTAATTACATGTACCAGTTATTTCATCGAGAACAACACAAAATACAATTTTCGACTGGAGTCTCTGATGAAATCCAAGTACCTATAATATATTTTCTCCTGTGAACTAAAATTCAGAGATGTGGTCTCATAGAATTTCTCAATTACTTATAAGCTATAACTTATAACTTTATAAGAATCATGCCCAGTTGCTTGGAAATAGTTCTGTAAACTATTGGGCTGATAATATATCGATTGCAAAATAATATAAGTTAATTATAATAATAATAATAAATAGAAGTTAATAATAATAATAATAATAATAATAATAATAATAATAATAATAATAATAATATACAGGTCTATAATATCGGTTCTGTCAACTTTCCTGCAACCATGCAACGTACAAGAAACGTTCACGTGAAATAAAGATGAACGAACTAAATAACTTGAAAGGTATTGTTCAAATAATAATAATGCACATGAATTTTTTTTTCAATGAACTGAGATTAGAGTTGGCTAGGGGGATGTTATTTTAAGTATCAACATTACGACACGTGCAGAATGTTTAATGATGTAGATCCGGTAATGTCGGTAACGTTTTAACCTACACGGCCCGTATTTTTTTCTAGCTTATCATTGGAGTTACATTAAATATTAAAATACACTTTATTAAAAAAAAATCATTATCTAACACTTATATACTTATTGATATAACAAGTTGAACAATGAGTTATATAGCATTATTGTCCATATTTAAGTTGATTTGAATGAAATATAATTATAAGAAAAATTTTAAAACTTATGTGTTAAGTGAGACAAGATCGTGATTGTTATCATAAAATACAATAGCCTATAGGGTAAGAAAACATAAAACGAATAAGTACTTAATTTTAATTACGATGTGAAATATAAAATTAAAATTTTTTATATCATGAGAAATATGTGGAGTGACCACGAGTTGCAGGCACTTGATACAGATTTTTGAACAAGTACTACATAGTGTACATGTGTTATATTGTACTAAACACGTTATGATAAAACGTGCATTAACTATCAATCAATTTATTATTTTATATTGTGAGCATATTTCAATCTTATCAGATATTGAAATGTTAAATTTGGTCAAGCACAACTGTGTTAATGAAAATTTCTCTTAACTTGAAATGATTGTACGTTTTAAAATGGCAACATTCCTTAAAAAAACAAAATAAAACATATTTATTGAACTTTTTTTTTTAACAGCATCTAATAATGATGTAACTATTATTATTATTGTATTTTTAATCGAATATTCCAAACTAGAAAGATTTTTCAAATTTTTAGTATATGTATGGATCGATAATTGAACAAATAGTTTGTTGGAATATTCAATACTGTTGTGAATTGCAGTAAAATATTTGCAAAAATATCTGCCATCGCGACTACGATAAGAACTTTGAATATTTACGAGTTAACTATTTATGAGTCAAAATTCTATATATAAATGGATTTTACACGGTAATATTCCGGTGTAAAATATTACCCGATGCAGTTTTCAAGTGATATTATTATGTAATTCATGTTTAAAACAGAAAACAAACAATTGAACATAGTTATTAGTTATATACTATAATATATACAAATTACATTTTAAAATTAGTATACATATTTATATATATATATATATATATATCGATATGAAATATTTAAAATATCATTTCGCAGAAATTCTTATTTTTATCATCACGCTGTTATTATTATAATAAAATTATTATCTTGGTGGCTGTTACATTGTTGTCCAACAGAACAGGGATGCAATTATAATGTAATGTATAAGACGACTTGAAGAAGGTTTGATTAATTTAGCCAACGGCGACGAGCGTTTTGCCGCAGAATGATAATAATACAATACATGGTGTACATTGTGTGTGTGTGTGTGTGTGTATAATTCAGTAGTTGGTAGATGTAATATAATACGCATAGCGAGGACGGTCGAGGTATGTTATGTATTGCCACGGTGAGCTGACGATAAGCTTAAGTCGGTCCCACGCGACCGGTGTACTTGGCCAACATTGCTCTTTGCTCCTACACGACCGGTGTATATTTAACAGTGCGCCCCACCCAGCCTTGATTTACCAGTACTAGCTAGTGTACACTTGTCATGGTAATATTGTTTATACGACGCACACGGGTCGTGTAGTTGGCCAACGTTAGCGATGCTGCTTTGAATTGTGTCAGAGTGTACAAATCAGTGACCAACAATTGGAGATGTGAAGCCTATATCCATACGACTGGCCCACGACGGCCAAGTATAAGCCACTCGTGTGGGACCGACTTTAAAGCCACGTGTCTTTCAGCAGTTAAATCGCCGGCAAAACAGTCGTGGTCGCCATGGATCTGCACGCGTATTACATTATACCGGTCTCGTGATAACAATAATAATAATAATAATAATAATACTAAGACAAACAATAACTTCTATGGTAATAACGTTTTGTTCGGTAATTGCGTTATTTACTGTTTGCCCCGAGTTCCCGAAACACCGTCGTCGCCTCCAACTCATACGTGTGTATTGTTATTATTATTTTTGTCGTCAGAGCACCATAGAACTTATTCTACCCATATATACCTACGTAATACTATATCGCTGCGCATTGTGATGCCGTTTGAATAACACGCGTGTAGAGCGACGGCTACACGGAAATCTAATTGCACTCGACTTTGCGATTCCCCGCACGCAAAAAACTATGTTTTAATCATTACATTACGTTAATTGTATTATTTTCTAACCTCGTGCCCCCTGTATAGGAGCACCGCAGCGTTTTTGCGGAAAGCCTCATCCGACTCCAGTCATCGAGACCGAGGTGACAGCGTGGCGTACACGGTGTTTCAAAGCGGAAAATTGATTTCTGCCACGCACATCATCCACCCCGAGTTGGCGAATCGAATCGTATACCATAATATTATATAATATGCCATGTGCGACAAGAACGTCGCAGTTCTTAAACATAAACGAGGTTATCGCGATATAGATTTTTCAAACATCTTTTCAGTCACGTTCTTGGAACTGTAAAGATGTACAGCGATGGAAGCCCATCTAAAATATGATTCCGTGCAAAATGTTTTCAAGTCACGGACTATAAAACGTTTTTTTTACGAACAATTAGTATTGCTGATCTGAAAAAACAATATTGTCAATCGTCAGTTACTGTTACCGTAAAATATTTCAAACAAGATAATATTTATCCTTGAAACGTTATCCATATTTATACGTTTAATTTAGTATGTTATCATTTAGGTTTATCAATAATTATAAAGACA
This sequence comes from Chaitophorus viminalis, assembly GCA_025469195.1. Lineage (NCBI taxonomy): Eukaryota > Metazoa > Arthropoda > Insecta > Hemiptera > Aphididae > Chaitophorus > Chaitophorus viminalis. Next base: position 92,521 of record JAIPRK010000168.1, read on the forward strand.
TTTTCTATGGTAAAAATAGTCATATAAATTTCAATCAAAGGAACATAATAACATCGAAAACTATATATTGAATGGTGTCAAATACAAGTATTTTATTGTTGATCACAAATTATTGTTTTGTATTACCTTTTTGTTTTATTATTATTATAAGAACATGTTAATTTTTGAATTTTTCCCAGCCCTTAACATTAATTAAGATAATTGGTTAGCTTTACTTAATCTCAATGATATAGGGTGCATTAATTTTTGTTGCTCAGTGGCCGAGAAACTAATTTTTCTTAAACTTACTCTAATCATAACTCAACTACAGGACTATAGTATACAGAGTGTCATTTAAGAGAAGGCTCTATAGTGTTTGGTCAAATTTTATACCCTAGTTAATAAATTGTGGTTGTAAAAACGAAAAAAAAATTTGTATTCTAACATTCAATCAATGTTGAAAAATAGTTGGCCAAATTTTCTTTTATTCTGGAAATCGAATACGATTCTGAAAAAGAAGGAGAGGAGTTAACACGTGTTACACATTTATAAAAAAAATATCTAAATGCGTTGTTGACTGCCAATATTTACAAGAAGGCGGTGTCGTTGCAGTTAAAAAAATAAAAAAAAAAAACAATTACATTAATTTGTGTTAAACATCTAATCATTACAATATAAATTATCTATTAAGTGTATTTTAAGATCATATAAAATTCCACGCGTAGATGTCAAAATTTTAATAGAAGTTTTATCAATTCACGTATATATTAATAAAATAATAATAAAATAAAATGAATGACGTTGCAAAGTCATAACCTCAACAATCGACTCATTTGCTTGCAAAGTTTGTACAATTTTAATTCGCATGACATAACAATATGTTAATTGAAAATAATTTTTTCCATCCAATACCGATAGTTTGCAATAAAAGATCTTAAAGGACATAATTTATTTTTAGTAGATGTTTTTGTTTACGTGATTTTTTTTTAATGTTTATGAAACATTTAAAAACAACGTAATATAAACATATTTCTGATTATTCAACGATTCAATTTATTTTCAGCAAGGTCAGTTCCGTTAATATAACCATATACCGTCGTGATATAAATTATAATATATACAGATACGTCAAGTTGTATTATCCATCAATTTTTACCAAAAAAATTAAATTGCTTACACCTTTTTATTATAAGCGGGTACGGCAAGTAAAATATTATGAATTTATTGTACCGTTTAGTGTCTAAAACATAGACACGAGAAAAAAAAATAGTCGACCAATGTTTTACATTTTTTTGCAAACTTTTCATCATCATCATCATCATCATTATCATTATCATCGCACGTGATGCGTAAGTGTACAACTAATATTAATATCTGTACAATCTCTCCGGAGCTAGTATATCGTTTTCGCATTCAAACGTTATTTGCCATCAAAACGGCGACGGCATGTACATAAATAATGTTCGTGTGCGCTTTTATTTTTCTCGTCGCTGCCGCCGAAAATATATTATATTTATTATATACATTTTAACCGTCTAAACGTTCGTGCGAGCTCTGCCGAAAATCGATTTTCAGATGTTCGACGATAAAGCCGAAAGGAAATATTGTACAGTATAATAGTTGTTTTTCTTCCTTTTCCAATATCTAATCGTTGTCATCCTGGACAGGGTGATATTAAAAGAAAAATAAAAAATTCCATACCCATGAAGTGTCTGTATACAATAACTCGTGTCTATAGATGTATACATTACAGTGCACCTCCGTCTATTTTGCCATAACCACAAAGTACACATGTTAACAGATGAACGAACACTTTTCGTTAGCAACAATGGATTATTGATATATTATTTTTCCACCCTTCGGATATATTTTTAGTCATTCAATGCCGATATGACGTGGCGGGTTATTGAAATCACATGTCTCAAAATGTGAAACGAACGATTATATTATTAACATTTTTTATTTTTTATTAAAATCGTTTAAGAACTCTTTTATGTATATATACACGCCACCACCGCTAAACGACGGTTAAAAATGATTGTGCGGTGTGCAAGCGGAAAAATAAGGAAAAATGTAATACATAGCTCGCCAAAAACGTGTACTATTGCTCATTATATTGCAAGCTTCAACGTTTTGGAATTAATTATTCTCTTAGAAGTTTCTGAACGTGAAATTTATGTCACAATGATTACCATTGTTATTTTTTCATTATTTTTTTTCAACCGTTTTGGTTCGTTTAAACACCACGTAATTATATACTATTATTGCGCAACTTGTAATACAAAGGGACATTTCTGAGAGACGTCACTGATGTTATCATTTTTAATTTACTTCGTTTAGAATTAAATTGCCTTTTACTAATTATTGAGGTATATTATTTTTTTCCCAATTATAATTATTGTAATATGCGTTGTACAACATGAAATAGATATGTGATTTGTACAATACATAAAATCAGATAATCGATGAATATACCAAATAATGTCTATAATATGAACATGATAATATTAAGTAATTTGTTGATGTTTAAGTAAAATTTAATTTTTGAAAAAGTATGTTCAGTAAAATGTAACTTGTAATTTTATCATCGCTTATCACACTTTATATCAAATCTCTCGTTGAATACGCAACATTCTAAAATTACTAGGTACCTGAAGAATTGTAACTCAAATTCTATATACAAGGTAATTAATGAGTATCGTGTATGTACTATTTCAGCGAGTAAAAATTTTATTATTTTAGTAATAACTTAGATAATATTTGACTGTGAAATGTAAAATTGTTTTTCTATAAAAAATAAGTTTTAAAATAACTTTAAGCACTGTACTAATACATGTGAAAATTAAGTACTAATTTAAAGGCACCGAATGCTTTAAAGGACTAACATTTTAACAGTGGGGTTGTTTTATAGCAAAACTTTGAGCACTTTTATATTTGAAGAAAGTTGTTTCAAAAAGTTAATTAAAAATATTCAAATTATTTTTATAAATACGGTTAATGAATTAATAAAAATATGAAAATATAAATTTGGAAAAAACTAAACGTTAACCCATTTACCTAAGCCTCTTAATTTTTATTTCTAATTTTTAATATTACTAGTATAAAAAAATATTATAAACTAATTTATAATTCAATTTTTAACTTAGACTTGGTTATTAGTATTAAAGTGAAGATCTTTTGTTTGAAATAATTTAACTTTTTTATGTAGGTATTAAGTTTTTTTTTAAATTTCAAATCTCATATGGTATAGAATATTGATTGTTCGACAATGCTTTTAGTCTGTTGCTAATTCTATAAGTCACCGTATTTGTTTATTTATTTATTTTTCATTACTATATGTAGCTACTAGTTAACTACCTAGTTACTTGTACGCTACTACAAAATATTATGTTCTCATATTAGTTTTGCGAAACTTCCCCCTCAACATACTCGTAATATTACCTCGAAACACATGTGTAGCAACAATACAACCACCCTTTTGCCATTTCATCTCGTATACCTAGTGTGTATACTGGGTAGGTATAATCATTGCATTCGTGAAATACGTCATGAAAAATAATAATTATATTTTAAAACATAAGTTGTTTATATTGTTAACGTAATGGAATATTGAACGTGTAAATTTTAAATGTACACTTTATGTAATTATAATAAATATGTATATACTACCGTTTGGAAAAAAACCTAAGAAATTCTAATAATAATTGTTCTTTTCTAGTGTCCTAATTGCTTTCAGCGTTATACAACCAAAATCAATTTCAGTAAATAATAATTAATGTAGATTTTAATTAAAAACTGAAATGGTATTAAAAATAAATGATTTTGTTAGGTATGTATGTATTTATTTGTACTGCGATCACTTGTTGGCATTATAAAGCTTCACAAACATATTATCATTCTGCATATTATCGTTATATCGGCACCTAATTGAACCTACAGAGGATACTTAGAGTGCCAATTTTTCTTTTGTTTCACAAATGTTTTCTTACGGAGAAGTAAGTAAAAATTTAAAACAATTTTGAAAAATATAAAACTTCTTTAAATTAATGAGGGCTTATAATGTTTTATGAAATATAATTATTGTGTGTTTTAAGAATTTATATTTTTCTACAAGTTAATTTATATTATTTGATAACATAACTACTTTTATGAATCAAATATCATATTATCAGAAAGGAAGGTTAAAAAAATCTACTAGAAAGGAATATCTTAGATTTTTTTCCAATAATAATTATTAGGTATACATTTTTGTGTCATATTTATGGTAACTAATAAGAATTTAACAACAAAATAAAAACAATATATTATTATTTTATTATCAAACAATATATAGTTTATCAATCGTAAAATATAAAAACATTAAAACCACCCATCGTTACTACTGACTTAACATAAAGTTAGTTATAAGTTTGAAAGTTTCATATTTCATGTTTGTTAATTTTTATATAATTTTTATTTGTGTGGTATAATTCAAAATTATTATAATAATATGTTATACACTTACTATAATACTAAAAATTACAAAAAAATAGAAAACGAAATGTTACAATTTCGTATACAATAGTGAATTAAATATTATTAATAATGAGTAAAAACTTTATATATCTATTAATTGGCTATTACTGATTTATATAATATGTATTACTGCACTAAAACAGTGGCTAATTTAGTATATTGTATAAAAGTACAATTTTTAATTCAATTTTATTTTTCTGGCATTTGTTTATTATATGGTAAAAAAAGAAATATATAAAACCATGTACACAATCCAATCTAATATTCAAACTGTATAAATAAAATGTGTTATACATAAATATATATAAATGTGTGTGTGTATGTGTGTGTGTGCGCGCATACTTATATAAAATAAATCTAAAACTAGACTCGATAAAAATAGCTATTAAATATTAAAAATATTTTCCAATTTATAACTTAACTATCACCGAATGTTATTTTTTTGAAATAAACGTACATATAAGTTATTATTATAAACTTGAGTTGATTATTAGTTTTTCTTATTTCTATCATTACAGAAATGTAAGCAATTTTTATTTGAAATAATCTATTTAATAATTCCAACATTAAAATATTCATTGTATTTTCAATTAGAGACGAAATCAAAACACATACTTATTTATCATAAAAATAAAATGTTAAACACAATAATAATTATTTTAGTATTTTCAAAGTATAACACGAATATATATATATATATTGAGTATATCCAACCCGAATTCCTGGATTTTTGTCTTAAAATAAAACAGTAATATACTCCATTATTGTTTTTTCTTTTATACTGTTCAAATTCAAACTTAAAAACTCATTTATTTGGAATAAACAAATTCTCTTAAAATAATATATTTATAAGTGACAGATAAAAAAATATCATACGACTTAAAACTCTCAGCATATCCAATGCCAAAACTTTTTATTGACTTTTTAAGCCTTACGAGTCAAGGAAAAAAATGAAAATATGTTAAATTTGATTACCCATGGGATGAGTTCCGCACTACCATAAATAAATTGCACTACGAGTTTTTCACCCTTGGGTATCGAATATTATATTCTCCCTACTTCGTTTTCAGATAATGATGACGAAATAGAGATATGCTAAAGCTAAAATCTGTGCCACGAAAGTTAGGAACCTTATTGTTCTCCGTTCCTCCTCTTCGCTCAATCAAATTAATTATATGTTTTTTCGTTTTATCATATAGACAATATTTATATTTGTTCAATAGGTAGCAAATATAATCCATACTTATCGCATTATTCCAAAAAAAAAACGCATACTTATATAAGTGTGTTTCTTACAAACAACGGTTATCTACATAAATATCTTCCACGATCCAAATTTCTATCTTATTTTTAACTATATAAATTGATAGTAATATTTAGAAAAGTATCTGAAATCTTACCGCTTAGAAGAGAACAGTAATTATTTTTAAACGTTCTTGTAAACTGAATGTTACCTCATACAAATCTGCTGATATTTTTTACCATTTTATTCAAGTGTCTACTACATTGTAATATTATATTAGTGAAATGATATATATATTGTGTAATACGTGCAAAAATTAATTATGTAGAAATGCTGCTAAAATTATTATTAGGTATTTGATTTATAAGATTATACTAGGTAGTTCTATTTATGTTACTATTATTATCTATTCCGATTAGGGTTGTATCAAGTATCGACTTTATCCTTAGGAATAATGTCACAATATCCAAACATCGAAAGACAATTCTATTAAAACCATTATCCACGGATCCCTAGTCAACTTGAATCTATTTTAACCCCAACTAATAATATGTTCGACAAATTGTACACTACAGAGTTCACAGAATATTTTTTATCAATTCAATTATCTCGGTCAATGTGGTTTTTATTACTAATTTTGTTTCGATAAATAAAAATCATCTGTAGTAGTTCTAATTTATTTCAACTCATCAATATTTATTACTGACGAACAAAATCAATATCATAACGTTTTATTTTATAAAAGTGGTGTGTAATCAAGTTTTGCGTATAGTGCTTCACTAAATACTTGAAAAAATGTAGAGCCACGTGAACATTTTAATATTACCCCCATTGTTACATTTTTTGCAATTGCATTATACTAGTCAACGGGTTTTTAAACATGAAAGACTAAATACACTTTATTTTCACACATCTCATTAGACATGTATTATTATTATTATTATAATCATTATTATCGTAACAAATATCATTGTAATAACTTTTGCTACAAAGATACTTGCTTTACACATTGTTGTATAGGCCACGACGGGGTCTTACAATGCCCGTAGTGGAAACTCTTACCAACTCGCAGTGCTGTAGGTATAATATGTGTTAGCAATTAATATTTAACACCATAACTTATCATAAAATATATCGTTATGATTAATATTATTGATCCGTTTACTTGGTGTATACGTTTTATTAAGATGAAAACAATAATAACCAAAGAAAAAATATAAGGTTGTACCCGTATATTATACGTATTATGATATTATTCAATTCGTTTTACAGCATCCAGAGGTGTGACGTTATAACGTTGTAACTTAAACGTTGGATTTAAAAAGTTATAATATAAACATATATTATGGAAAAAAAACTTTTCCAATACTTGTCATTTAATATGCATATACAGTGGCAGTCGACGGAATAAAAAATGTTGTTGCGCGAAATGCATTTGCAAAAGCGAGATATGGTATCAACGGTGATGATTACGTTTTCATTCTACGCAACAAGCAGATATTGCCGATCGTTTACTCGGAAATACTGTCTGAAATTTTTGTTTATTCGTACGATTACGTTATTTGTTCAGTTGCATCCAGAATAATTTAACGGGAATACTAAAACGGGCGAAACATAAAATAAAGTTAAAAATAAATAAACTCCTTTCCTTATTCCCGGCTATATCTGATTCGATGTTTGTGTATATATATATATTATTTTGCTTATTAAAATTTAGTTATTCGTCGGGAGTAGTGCACAGGGAATACAAAATCAATCAGTGGCTAGGCATAACAAAATTGAAATACAATTTGTAAAATGAGTCGACGTTAAAGAGATTGTTCTTGGCCAGTTAATTTAAGGGTAAAACAATTTAAAAGCTTGGGAATCTAAAAGAGAAATACCATTATGGATTTAACTGAAAATAAAAATTATAATTATGGATACCATTAATGTGACTTCATTACAGGAAAAATATGTAATCGATGTTACGCATGTGTATTACTGATAAGTGATAAGTTGTAATAATGCGCGTGCGGTTTGGTACAGATAGATTTTCGATTTGCTCGTTTAACCGTATGCAATAATATTATTGCTAAACACAGAGAATGAATTATATCACTATTAATGGTTTGTACGTGGCTATCACACAATGAAAGAGGGGGAAGGGTCGATTTTCCGGGGTTTTGTCTGTTTTGCGGGTGTGCGTTTGTATTATAACCAGACCCACGTCCTCGAGAACAAACGACAAAAGGCGTAAATAGTTTGTCCTATCGCATAGGGTGGGCTGAAAACTATTACTGACTTAATAGTCGTACACAATAAATTAGTAAAAAAAAAAAAGTAAATATAAAACTTTTTGTCGTACACACATAAAATATGATCATTACATAATTGTGCATCCACGTGATGAGGACATTTATGCATTTTACTTCAGTTACGACATTGATGAGATGTCTTTTAGTAAGGGCATCAATGTATTGTAAATGCGTTTAATCGCTATAGAAACAAATATTATATTCATGCTCAGATAAATGCATTTGGATTTCGAGAAAGAAACACACGTCATTTTGCGCGGTGTCAGGTTTGACGACAAAAACGATTTGATTCGCGGTGCAGGTTTTGGTTTTTAATATCGTTTCCGTTTTATAATAGCGCATATTCGCTTTTATCGTTTAATATTTTTAATATCTTGTCACGACCGATCGTCGCGCTTAATATCGTTAGACATGTCATATAGTGCGCGTCCGATATAATAAATCCACCTATAACACACACATTTTTATATTTTTTTTCATTTGTTTTAACGACTTACGTCATGTCGTGTGCACGACGCGTTTGTGCGACACCTCCTCGTCCCCATGCGATTTTTGGCGACAATAAACGCGCGTCCGCGGTTAACGACGCTCATTTCGATTTTGGCGAGAAATTTAAACGTGGCTTCATAAAAATAATAATAATAAATATAATAATATAATATCATATCTTTCGCCGGCCGTAAAAGCGAGTATATATATATATATATATTCGCACCGCAATATCAATGGGCGATAAACACGCGTCCAAGCGGTTGACGTGGGTCGAGCTCATACATGGTCAGCGGAGACATCGACGGGGGTGGGCCGCGTTGAGGGGTAGGCGCGTCGGCGGATCATTGCGCTGCCCGAGAGGAGTGTGCGAGGGGGGGGAGGAAAACAAATATTTATCCGGTTTTAGGATTAATGTGTGTGCGCGGGCGCAAAACCATCGTATTGGACACACGTGCGTGCGTGTGTGGTCGACGGTGCGGTGCGTTCGTGGTCGTCGTGTTTTCGCCCGACGAGTCTCGCGGACGCGCTGGGATAAATAAAAAAATTTTATGGTGACGAACCGACGAGAGACATCGGATTAACGGTGGTTTTACGGCGGTGGAACGGGCGGCTGGAGGTCGTTTTTCATTTGGGCCATTTTTATGGCTGGCCGAAACTTAACCGATATTTCGGCGCATTAAATCGCGCCGAAACCGCACTATAACCGTTGCACTGCCGCCACCTCCGCACCTCCACGCGCTGAAACCACCGGTCGGGAAACTTGCTGATTAAATTTCTGCCCATTAGATCGATAGACCTCACTCGGCGTTTTCCATCCTACACACACACACACCTATCATTATTCGTCACTTTCTCTGACTATACGTCCAATACTGTTCGTGGTCGAGTCGAAATGCCTTGGCGAACAAACGGACGTGTGACGTAACGTGTACGTAGGTACATATTGTACGCTGGCACGTAGTCGGAATTTTATTCTAGATACGGCGGAGAACCAGTACAATTTGATTCTCTTTACCACGAAAATTAGAACCTTTTACGGCGACAAAAAAATTTTAAGTCATTTTCAATCGTTTAAGAGGAAAAAAAACCTAAATTAATATTTTTAACTATACCTTTGAGAAATAAAAGTGTTCATCGTTTGAGTTTTAATCGTAAAGATATATAATTTATGGGTATAGGTACCGAAAAAATTCAGAGGATCTATATCCTGTCATGGGCCCTCCAAGGAGACTTGGATATGTAGCCTGATACGTATATATGGATATGGTAATTATTCAGACATTTATGCGGTCATTATATGTCAGGGAAAATTTTATCGAAACTTCACAAAGTACCGTACATTTTTTATTTGGATATATCCTAAATTGATGATGCCAACACGACTATTGTACTTGTATTTCGATTGGGTCTCTTTTGTCGACAACAAATCGAGAATCGGACTGAATACGTTGAACTTGAGTAGTGTTCAATATTCCGAATCACATGTCGACTATGATTAATACCCATCCGCACGTGACAAATAAATTCTAGTTGAAACTATATCCATTCGGTTAATATAACCACGAGGGAAGTAAATTATTTTCATGCGAAAACAAATTAACAAAAATTAATTTAATTGTGGTCTTTGATCAACACAAGGCCTACCTACTCGCATGTTTATAATGTTTGTTTTATCGTATAAACGTGTATTTTACTTGCAGCAATATTATTTCAGAAGAAAATAAACTGTTAATAATAAATACGTTAAAGGAGTTTCTTATTGATTTTCATTTCAAATTATAAGTTATTAATATTTTTATATAGGCCTCTTTTATTGTTTTTAAATTATACATTGCCATTGTCTACTTGGCAACGTCCACGGTCATTACAAACTCATTTAGTTGTCATCATATTAAATGTTCATTCACTCGGAAAACTTTACTGTAATATCATCTTGAAAATCATCAAAGTTTAAGAATACTTGGAGAATTAACAAAAATTAATTTTTTCACTCTTCTTATGAAACACTCTTGTATACATTTCAATATTTGCGTAAGAACGCATATAAATATGCATTCAATTCAGTATGATTAAATAAAAATATTTAAACTTCAACAATGGGCAGTGTGATTTTCATAATTAATAAATTATATTTTATATGATTTATGAATAAAAATAAATTATATTATTATAATAGAAACCTTTTGATATTAGACCGAGATTTGAGAAAAAAAAATTCACAATTAATGTAAAAATAATTAATACAATCCGTTATTTAACAGTAGTTAAAATAATTGTATTTATCATAAAATAATACTGTTGCATAATAATCTTAATAATTTAACATAGATTTAGATAGTCATAATTTTAATTTGTTCCAATCAAAATAAAGTTTATTTAATTTACCACAGTTCGATGTAAAGAAATGCTCAGGAGTCATAGGTTTATAATAATAACTTTAGACGTATAATGGAAGTCAAACAAATCTCTCGGTCGAAATTTAATAATGAATTCTCAGGTAAAATATTTAAAATATTTAAGAGGAACAAAATATTACGTCGTAAATATGAGGTGACTAAAATAGTGGCCAGTATATTTTTTCTACATTAGTAATAACATTTTATATTTTAATAAATATTTTGAAAAAAGTTGAAAACTCATTGAAATTAAAACTAGAAACGGGAAAAAGTTGTGAACTAACAGCAGTAAAAGCAAAATTATTGTCATAAGTTTTTTTTTTTTTAATAATCTTTTATCATTTTTTTCTTGTGTTCCGTTATGATACTATGTAAATATCAAGAACAAAATAATAATTATACATAAATAAAATATATTTTGATTATCACTATTAAAATTCGTTCAAATAAATAGTGGGATAATTTATTATAAATTTCATTGAATATCTGTAAATAATTTTAAAATTATTATTCTTGAGCAAGAGGCTTCAGTAAAATATTATAAAGCGTGAACATCTATCGTTACAATAAATATGATGTAGTTTAACTAAAAATAATAAATTTTTTAACTGAAAAAAGTATAACTCGAATAAATAACAATTTTTTTTTTTAAAAAAAATAATAAATTTTGTTACTTTCGTATAGCATAGTTTGTATATTCAGTTGGTCATAATATTATTTCGTTGTAATCCATATTCCATAATATTAGAGAAATTTGAAGTTCACAAATTATTAGTATTCCAAATTATTAAAAATGTATACAAAATTTAGGTTTTTGTTACCTGGATAATGACTATAAATGTTTAAAACGTTTTACTCTTTTTACACACACCAATTGTATGTTATGTTTTTGTCCCAAATGATATTATAGGTTTTATTGAAATTATACTTAATGCAAAAAAACTAAAATATATTCTCAATCGATTGATAGGAAATAAAATGACGTGCACTACTGATTTAAGTGAAACAGATGGAACAAAAAATGGATAACTCAATTTTTCTTAATTTCAGAAGGGAGAGAAAATAGTAATTCAAAATATTTTTTATGACAGTTAAAAAAATAAAAATAAAAGGAAAACAATAATGGAGTTGTAAATAATATTATTCTCAAGGTAATTATTAAAAAGAAATATAAAATAAACTTTTTTGGTAAAATATTAAAATATTTAATCTATATTCTTTTCTTAAACAATACTTAAACGAAATACATTGTAAAATAGAAGAATTCAAGTAATGAATAATGTAACTAAATATCCTTAAATATAATTTTACCTAAAAATATTTGTAAAGTAATCGAAGTTATAATAATAACGTGTAGGTACTTCTAATAGACTTAAAATGTGATCAATTTTTATGCTCTATTTCTATTACGCTATTCATTAATAAATTATCAATTTGTATTAAAAATAAAACATATAATGATGATAATTATTCTGTTTTTTATGATAGTAAATAGAAAAAAAATATTTTATTATATTGGCACAAGTTAGATAATAATAATAATAATAATAATAATAATACAATTTTTTTATTTATAATATTTATAATCGAATATTATTTTTGATTGCAACTTTATATTTTTTTCTGCTACTTACCTACTTCATATTTTTAATTTTAAGACTATTACAACTTAAGTAATATAAATATTAATATAATTTTAATAAATTAATTTAAAGTTGTCCAGTCTACTCACAAGAATATATCTTTAGTTACTAAGATAATTTTATCATAATTTTACTACATATTACAAAGCACATAATAATATAAGTAATATAATCTGTGATATTTATACATTACTACGAATCGGGATTAAGGCCCGATTTCAATGTCAATAAAAAAACAGCCTTTTGAAATGGAGCATAAAATACGTATGGCTGTAAAGCAAGCCTTACATATTTTTCAACAGTCGTAAAATTGAGTTTTTGTGCAACTATCTTTGTTTGTTATGATTATTTTGTGAATGATATGAAGCTATATCACACACGATTATCATTGGGCGTCCACAAACAAAACGTGGCACGCTGATCTTACTGAGCCGCAATCGAAAAGTGAAGATAGATTAATAATTTAATACACTTAAATATCTAAATTTACATTTTTCGTGTGAAATCAAAAACTCGACAACAAATACATAATTTTCTGACTTTACTGGTAATCGACGTCAATAACCAGTGAATATTTACAATTATAACATAATATTGTACCAATTTTCAGGAAAATTACGTATTTAAAATGATGTATTTTACCCAAGCATAATATGTACCCATTGTGTATATCGTATTGAAATATTTCTAATCATTTTCAATCCATTGTCCAAAAATAATATAAATTACAATATCAAGTTTATTTTCCCAAGTCAAATTCGATAAATTAATAGAACAATCATAACTTGATTTTATTTAGTCCCAATGAATTTTTCGATCTCGTATTTTCAGTTACGAAATCACAAACACACATTCACTACGCAAATTATATTACTGTGTTTAATTCATATTCACCATTATTATTATAGTATATTCATTGCAGTATAAATAAAGCTCAATATAAACTTTTCTCTTTTCAAAACCAAAATAATATATTTTTATCGACGCAAAATAATTATTAATAAATAAATTTACATGAATCAAATGCATATAGTATATTCTGTTTGAATTAAAGGCCATTTGATATTTTCTCAAGAAGATATTAATTATGCAATTATGATAGAAGGTATAATATATTCCTTATTTTCTAGAAGGAACTAAAAATATAAAATTTATTCGAAGATCGTCAAAATGATCAATAATCATTTGTTTTCTACATAACTCCGAATAGGATGTTATGAACACTGTTTATTAAGAAAATCAAACGTACTCAAAACGTATTTACGTGGAATATTCATTAATTATTACGCTCCCTTATGCATGGAATCCTTATTAATTGTTCTAATAAAAAACAATTACAATACCCTTATAAAATATTACAATACTATGTACTTCTTGTATTATTCAATATATCTAAGCACTGAGTAGTATTATATATGTATTGAGAAAAGTTTTACAAAAATTCTCTAGAAAATATTTCAGATAAGTTTGATAGTGATATTTTGAAATTCTTGTGTGTCACTATTTCAAGATATACCTTCCCATTTAACTTTATAAGTAATAAAAATAATCGTAATAAAAATTGTAGGTAAATGTTGAAATCAAATACAATTTGGTATATTGTGTGCGGTGTACCTGCGAATAGTTATGTTTAGTTAACAATTTATAGTTATATTGTATGATATAAAAACAAATGGAGATTAGAGGAACATTCATTTAAGCTATTATATTAACTTCGCTATAGTGAGTGCGTGTGTCTTTTCACCGTGTTATAATACATCTTTATTAAGAAAAAATAAATTTAAAATGTGTGCTGCTCTCATTCAATTCAGTAAAGCCTATTGTTCTTTTTTTTCTCTGAACATGCATTTTCATTAAATCAGTCTCGTTAGCACTTTTAAACCCTTTATAATAGTCTCCTCTTTCAATACCAAAGTTACATATAGTTTATAAAAATTAAAAGTGGGTTTGATTAAAGGCATCAACTTTATTATATCCTATAGTTATACAATACGAGCATCTGTGTTACATACTGGATGGTCCATTTTACGTGGTAATAATAAATTCATTTTATTTTGAAGAACATCTTTTGATATTCATTACTTTTTTTATCTTACAAAACACACAGTTTTTCTTGTCCATTAATGTTTTAAATTTTGAAAATATCTCTATTATTATTTTAAATATATTAAAATACGTAAAACGATACAATTCCAAATAATTTTACCAAGTATTAACAGTATGATATGAAAATAATATGCTAACGCTTACTTACTGTAACTCATCGATTCCAAAACACTTTAATATGTTTTAATTATAAATTAATTTGACTTAAATTTAGCTTATATTCTGTGCCATAAATTCAGTAAGATTACGAATATTTATAAGGTTGTTGCCAATAGGCCTCTTTTCCAATCATTTTATTCAATGTAAATTATATTCATATTACATCATATTTACTTATTGTCAGATTTTATAGATATATAAAATTGCATAAAAAAAATTAAAATATAAGTAGTATTCTTGTTGAACAAATAAAATTAACTCACTATATTGAAATAGCACACATAGCACACACAAATACGATATGAAACACAAAATCATCTGAAGTAAAATATAATACTTTAATTGATTTAATATTAGAAAAGTATTGATATTTAGTCACGAGACTAGATTTATATTTTGTACTAATTAGAAATTCTATTTACTACAAAATGTAATGCAAATAAATTTTTATTCAAACAGAAATATTTTAGAAAATTTCCAGTATAATTGTGTTATGCAATTATAACTACATAGTCATGCCATACTTAGGAAAAATGTTTACGAATACAATTTCATAGTTTGTATTTTGTTACTTGCGGTAACTTGAAAACTTTTTAAAATTTATTCAACAACATAATGTAACAGCAAGACATATATTTATAATACATTTTGTTACATGTGAACATGAAATTGAATTTTAAATTATCGTGTATATGTATTGCATGAACAAATTTAATTTAATTCCTCACTTAGTTTGAACATTCCGAAATGAAATTGTATTCTATGTAAGAATACCTTAATGAAATTGTATTAGATATCTTTACCACGTAGATAATTAAACATTAATTTACATTTTATCACAATTCTTAACAATGGAGCATAATTTACTTATATTTAGTTCAACTTCTAACTTCTAACAAATATTTTTGTTTTAAATATATATAAATAAATATATATCAATTTTCGTTCAAATTAATCTTAGTTATTATAATAATATTTATAATATACAAATAGGAATTATGACATTAAACCTAATAAAACTCAAAAACCTTCCCTATCTTGGAATTGTATATTTCAATTTTACAGCTAGAAACGTTTTATATCTCGTTCGATTTGATTTATGTATTATATAGTTATCAAATTCCATTAATTTTATAATATGTTCATCGTAGTTTATGTTTAATTCGTATTATATCCTTCAGCTAATATTTTTATAGCATCTTTTGATATTCAATACTATAAATACCAGGTATTTTAATAATTAATTCTAAAATGTATACTTAAAGTACTGGTAGTTTAGTCTTTAATTAAAAATTTAGCTGATTCAGTTTAAGTATGTATGTTAATAAGTTGACGTGTGATCTTTAAAGTTTATTTTTACAGTTATTTGAATAAAAAATTACAAGCTTTCAAAATAAATAAAAATTTATGAAAAACTATATCATTAAACTGAATTCACATACTGACACTATAGAATTTTATGGAATATAAAACATCCGGAATGTAATGGGTTTTTACGTTTTTTATTACAACAATTTCTTATTGTAAATGATTATTTACAATAACTTTGTTTTGTATTAACAAAATTTTTGTATTTAAAAAATAAATTGCCAATAAACCGTGAATAAAATATCTAACTGCTGTTTATATAGTAAAGTTAAGATTGGTTATTTACTAGATTTAAAATTAAAAATTGAAATTCTGATATTATAAAAATAATTAAAGTCATACAAAAATATTGTGTAGTGAAATTAAAGTAAAATGTATCAACTTACCTAAATCGATTCAAGTTCAAAATAATTCATTTATCATAAAATTTACTTTTTTAAAATAAATTCTATTCATTATTTTAGTTTTGTCATAGCATATATTTTTATTATACAAGATTTGGGATACATAAAATATTTATTTAAAAACTTGGATAATGTTGAGTATTTCGTTTAATTTTAAAAATAAATGTAAATGATTATTTGAAAAATTCATATATAAAAAAATATATATTTGAACTAACACTAGCTATATACAATTATCAAACAAAAAAGTTTTCTTATAATTATAAATTCAGTGAACATTTTAGAAAAACTAAAACTACTTAGATAATCATAGTTAAATTGAATGCTAAAAATATATGTAGAAACTTTGGTTATATACTCTGATAATATGAAAAATATTTTGTTTTAATGATATTGAAAAGATTATAGGTCATATATTTATATGTATAAATGTGTTCAATATTATGAAGAACACAAAAATAAAAATAATTGTGTAGTAATTTGTATAGATCTTCAATTTGCACTTAAATTTATTATATAGACACGTCCTTAATGTAGTCACTTTGATTCTAGTACTATTATATTTTATACTTGTGCATAAATCTGAAATTTGTCTATATTAATCAAATCGGAATAACAAAATTGATTCTAATTATTTACATTAATTTTGAATTTTTATTTGATAAATGAACAGGAATTAAAACCACTTTGGTTGGCAATTAGATTTTAACGCTACATGATAATATATTAAGAAATTATTTAATGTGCAAGTACATCAGAAAATGAAGTATTTTTTTAATGCTCACCACGTTATCTAAAACAAATGTATTGACTGGCATAAATTTACGAAATATAAATTTCTTTTGAATTCATACAACAACAATGCGTTTAAATTAAAATTAAATTTTCTCATTGTGACGATGATTTTGCATTAGTGTAATTACCTTGGCAATTAGAATAAGGGAGTTGAATGGATTAGTAAAGTAGCACATATTATACCACTCTAAACTTGAACAGCCATTCTGTTTAGACGTTTGCTCTCAAGAAAACTGAATACGTTTAGGGATATATTATTATATTTTATGCATTTTTATTTGACTTTGCTAAGAATAATAATAATTTTCATTGGATTGTAATCCATGCATTATATATTATATAACTCTGTATTATTTATGTTTATCGTCTAAATATAATCGAGTGGGCATATATATATGGAAATTTCAATAGAAACTTAATGTACCATTCCGTTTTATTAATTCCTCTATTTATAGTCAGTAGCATGATATTATATTATATTATATTATATTAGGACAATAATAGTATTATAATAATATTGTATACTTTAATTGTGAGTTCAGAAATAGTATAGTTTAGTACAATTTGTAAATAAAGAATTTTTCTTTTAAAAAAAGAGAAAAATCCATAAACATTATTATGTTATTTTTATATATCTTGTGATATTTATTATTATTATTTTATTTTTATTTTTTTTATACATAAATGATTGAAAAAGAATTATAATATTTATAAATACATGAATGACCGTGTGCCATATATTTTAACCATTAACACGAGTAAAGTGAATGCTTGACGTTTGTAGGACAGGTGAAGTTCGAGCTATATAAAATATTTTATGCGTGTGTTAATATGTCATGTTTTATTTGTAATAATTAACATAATGTGTAATAAAAAAAAAATATTTAATAAAAATTATTTAAAAAAATTGCAAGTACTCTTTAATAAAAATAATAACATAAATATATGTTCAGTTCTTATACGTAAACGAAAAAATAATTAAATGTTTGTTGTCAAGCCTAAAAGAAATTTGGAGAATTAGTTATAACAATGTACAAATTACATAGAGATGGGATACTGGTATTTCTCGTATTTTCCGTATTAGCTTCGTGGTACAACAGGAAAACTCTGTACCTATCTACCTCTGTACTGTGTACATAAAGTATTTTAGATAATTTAATGAATTTTTTTTTTTTTATATAGCAATACCTTTCATTTTTTTATCATAAATTCAATTTGCCTCCACAGTATAATATTATCGCCGATGAAATTTAACCCATCATTGTACGTTGCATGAAGTGGGGAAAAAAAAACTTTGTATGTATAAATTGTAATGATATGCACTATTTATTATTATGTATAGGCATTTCCCGTCACTGGGAGAAAGTATCACCACGGTGCAGTGTTCTACCGACAGTATCAAAATATACCCAAGTATATTAAACGAGTGTTAAATATTTTATCATTTCATGACATTATAAAATAATAATACCTATGTCATGTATACATAACTGAGGTGTTTCTTATACTTGTGTTTATAATTGTGTTTTACTCATCTTCATAATTCATTTAACATTGGCGCAAAAGTGGATGTTTCCACTTTTCCGACACGTCAATATATAAAGTCGTAAATTGCATTTGCTCATCAAAAGCTATACGACTTAGTTTATGTCTATCTTTCGCATACATGCCGACTGAGTAAATTAATTAAAACCAAGCCATTTTCAGATGCGGTGCTAATTAAATCCGGATGACTAAACGTGAGTCCAAATTTCGTGTGATGCGCGTACGGACTCGGATGCTCGGTAAGTACATCGACAGCTGTATTATACGTAATCTTTTATGTTTTTTTCGAAAATCGCGGACAAACGTCATCTTATGACGTGATAACAATAACAATTGTTATGCATCGTATAACGCGTGTGTGCTTCAGCAGCCACTGGGATAAAAATGCTCGGGTCTTAAAGACAAGGGACCAGGCCGATATTAACAGGGTTACGAGGAGCGTTTTGTGCTCACCGTTCTACAAAAGATTTCCGATAGCGTATTGGAACCAGCGGTGAGGCTAGCTGCATTTAAACACATATGAGTATTATGAGGAGCATAGATTTTAGTCAACCCACACGCCCGATAGATATTGATAATACGCATAGAAATTAGTTTTCTCGCTAACCTATAGAATACCGACATATAGTATGAGGTATATCTAAAGAAATGTATAACTTAAACGTTAAATTACCTTATACTTATTATGTTATGTTGATTGAAATCTAATGATGATCCTACGGACAATTTTTACTGATTTTTTTAACTTATTTATATTCACTTGGTAGTCACAGATAATATATTATCATGTGATATACTATTATTTAATATACATGGTGATTTATTAAGGAGACTTACCTACTTTTTTGGTTTTAAAAATTCATGAATTTGATTTTTTTTTATGCCAAACTAAGTATGTCTTATAGCTATACAATCTTTGTTTTTTCAAATGGAATCCCATATTTTCTATGCGAAATAATAAATTCATTTTTTTGGAATTTTTGATGTATCAGTGAAATTTCGGATCAGTACTTTTGGAATCGTTGAAATTCAAAATTGTGAGTGAGAGTGCTAAATTAATTATGTATCTGATGATTAGCTTTACTTATGTTGTTTCCACATTACACAGATATAAAATAATGTGGAATTGGGGAAGTATGTACTAGTGTGCTATGTATATAAAAGTAATATTGATAAATACCGCTCTAAGTTCGATTTTTGCTGATATTACATGACTTTCGGATTGTCCAATTCGACGTATACGTATAAGTATGACATTGTACCGTACTATATAATAATAATACAGGTACATATTAATAATTATTAATTAGCATCACACAATTAGAGCTTATATTCAATTTGCAATCTCAAATCAGCAGCATGAAGCGCCCACAAATTACATCACAACATTACGTATTATAGAAATATTTTCTGAATATGTACTTATATTAAAATAATTCCATAACTACTCGTTCGAATTTGGATTTTGGTATATCAAAATTTACAGAAAAATAATTCCAAATGTATACCGTAATAAAAAAAGGATATTTCCATTTGAAAAATGAAAGTTTTTATCTTCACAGACTATAATAAGGTATAAAAAAATGACAGACAACACAGTTTTTGTGGTAACTAAAAAAATCTAAATGTTTTTACGGCTAGAATAAGAAATGAGCTTGCTTAAAAAATCATTCTGTATATTAATATTTCGTTACTTCTAGTGCAAATGTATTTACTAAATATTAATACCTGCTCACCCAAAGTTAGAAGGAAAGGCCGCTCATTCAAACCACCTTACCTCACCACAGTGATTAGGTCAATA
Source organism: Chaitophorus viminalis (assembly GCA_025469195.1). Classification (NCBI taxonomy): domain Eukaryota; kingdom Metazoa; phylum Arthropoda; class Insecta; order Hemiptera; family Aphididae; genus Chaitophorus; species Chaitophorus viminalis. Next base: position 113,264 of record JAIPRK010000168.1, read on the forward strand.
TAATACGTTGTCCGGGTGATTACGCTGCATGAGCGTTTTTTTCACATTTACACTTTGTAGGTCTATGACAATATACTACTTTTAATTACTGAAATAGTTATTCTGAACTTTTTTATGTCTAAATTAATTTTCAGAATCAGCTATTAAAATGCCCAATTTTCAATTTTATTGATTTTAAATATATTTCTGAGACAAAAGTCGTCAACGAAATAATTGTATAAACCACCGGTCATAGAGTTTCGATAATGATATAACTAGTTTTATAAAAATAACAGATACCTTCTTGTGGAATGGACACGTTCAAACGTTCAGTTGGTTAGACATATAGAAAATAACGTACACGAGTCAAAATCATAACAACAGTAAAAATGTCAATTTTAAATTCGTCACCCCACAATATATGCCGCTGTAAGTGACGGTACGAGTGGTTTGTGCATGCTTACCAAACTTACATTTTATCTACATACATTTTTATCATTCGTTTGAGATAATATGTTTTATAATTATACTGGTTTGTGCACAAATTATATACATACATTTGCCACAATCCCACTTCTAATGCTGACATATAGGACTATAAGACAATTTTTACTTCACAGGTTCGATAAATAATATGTTTTTGGTGGGTTTTTAAAATAAAAGATAAAAAAAAAAACATAATCAGAAAAGTATAATCAATCAATAGAAGCCTATTATTAAGTTTGCAAAACGCAAATACGACAAACCTATAAATATCAATGTAGCTACTTACTTACCTACTTCAGAATTATTATACTTTGCACTCCCGTTATAAATGAACTACAATTATCTATACTGTAGTTTGTATTAGACGAATTCAATATTGAGTTAAATTAAAATGTATACTTATCGAAAGTGGAGTTAAACAATATTATACAAGTAATTATAGTGAAGTTCCAATACAACGATTATAGTATTATTATTGATGGCTGAACGATTATTTATATAATCAACAGCGTCTATTATTATACAATAAGCATAAGCTGTTATCAATTTTTAAATTATAAATAATAAATGGCGTAACGGAATCAATTTTTTTCTTATAAACCCGTGTTATCAAGAGCATTTTTTGTCATATAATGCGCAAAAAAGATAGTTTATGCAGGTCGTAAACGGAAATTAATAAATTGTGATACGTGCGCAAAGTATTTGATGCCGCTTTAGGCTCATTGCCTCTAGTGTTTCAGCGTACGAATACCGCGTTACTACGTGCATACTACGTGTAATGTTATTTAGTCGAACCGAACGGAAAATATGAATTTTCCCCGCACGGAAACCGCGTGATGTTCATATGAAATACACCCCCAGGTGGTGGCTCTATGCCTCGTTATGCGCACGCGTGTGAATATATTATAATAGTATATATATTATTGTGTCACTGTAGATGATAGTTGATCTGTGGCGCCCACGTAGTGCATATTCGGAAGGCGGAAACGTAAACTGCCACCAGGTATGACGTATCCGAACAAGAAGGGTAAACTACTAGGCGCCGCCGTTAGTCGCTAAAACAACATGTCTCAAGGCGACATTATTCTGATTAAAGTTTATAGATTAGTAATCCTTACGCCTCGGCTATTTGTCGTAAAAATAATAGAAAATACTGAACTGCACCAGACACCGAATATTAAGTTAGTAATTAAATCCGAAGATTTAATTAAATCAGTGCACCATCGTATATTGTGCATTTTGATAATCTATATTCCATGATATATATATATATATATCTGCCCAAAATGCATAAACTTTTTTTTAACAACAGAAAGTAATATACGATCCTTGGTTTTCATATTTATTCTTGACAGTCGGTGAAGAAAAATGAAAAGATAAAAACCACTTTAGTTTAAATAATTGTCTTGTATTTTAATCTACCAAGTACTGATTAAGGCAAAACGTAAAAAATGCATTCTATATAAAAACAAAACTAGTATAAATTTTCAATTTATAACAATATTTAAATATTATCAAAACTGGTCATTTTAAAACTATTTCTATTTATAATAATTATGTATTTGAAACTGTGAAATTTGAAATTTAGCTTTTTTAAAAACTTACAGTTTTAGAATGACAAATAAGCGTTAAATTTCATTTTAATGTTCTGTAGTTTAACGTAATGAGTCAAAACTTAATTAAAAATAAAATCTTTACAACTTGTAGTCTTAAAATTAACTAGCATAATTTTTTACAAAGTAAATATTTTTAAATTAAGACATTTTTAATTTTTTAGTTTCAAGGTTGGATTTTTCTTTGATTAAAGTGTTTCTTAGTTTTTACACAACTGATTGGGTACGATTTAAGGACACAGATAAGAGTGTTTAATTTAAATCATAAAACTATGTTGAATATAAAGAAATTAGCTATATTAAAATAAATTGAGTTAATAAAAAATATAAATATCTACTTGATGTAATAATTGTTCATCAAAAACTAGTTCTTAATGTTCTTTTCAATATATATAATATCTATGAAATTCAGAGATATTTGGATTTAACTTAACATAAACAAATATTAATAGAAGTTGGCAGAAAAATAGTGTTTTAAATCAATTTATTTGATTAATTAAAATATAGAATTATAAGAATCAAAAGAGTGAATTTTTGTAAATGTAATTATCTTTATCTCTGATATTAAAATTCACATCGAATAAGTTTTTCATAATAATTAAGCTTTGCTTTAATTCAAATAAGATGAAATGTCACATTCATTTCACTAGGTACCACAGGAAATTTAAAAAAAAAAATCACTAATAGATATACTTATAAATCAACAAGACTTAGTCAAATCGTTGATATTGAATTCAAAATAACGGAAATGTCTCGTAGGATTAACAGTAAATGTCTTCTTCTTTTTTTTTTATTATTATTGAAAACCTTTCTACCAAGAACTTTTCTTAGATCTCGTTTTTAATTACGCAATGATTTTGTTTGACATAAAATAAAGCATGAACTACATTTTCGATGTATTTATTTCAATGAAGACTATACTAGTTTTAATTATTGATATATTGTATCAATTATTTAAATAATAAAGTTACTAGGAACATTTGATTCATATATAAATCAATGTACAAAAATATTTATTTTTAGTAATTAAAAGTTTTACGTTTATAGACCTTCGATCAATGTTTTTTTTTTTTTATCTACAAAATATTTATATATTCATCAAACTTCTATTTGAGTATTTTGTTAAAAAGAAACTTATATTGATACATTGTATACCATGTATATACGCGAAAAATAATAACAAATGATTTGAGTATTTGTTTAAATATTTAATAATTTTCTTATCTGAGTTTCAATTTATCTCTAGATATGAAATTTAGTTGCCTACGTACAAGATTCATTTTCTAAAGCGCATGTAATTGGACTATAATCAGATTAGTTACCTCAATTTTCTAAAGTTTTTCTTTCTACGTGATATTTTAATTTCTTGCTTAAACTTATTAATTCAATTGTAGAGCTTATAAGAAATGTATTTGAAATATTTTTAAACCAGTAAACATTTATTCATTCCACGTTTATCCAAAGGTTTGAAAACATATTTTGTTACATCGTAGAAGATATATTATGTATGAGTTCCTTTCAAATTAGTTAAATATTTTTGAAAAATGAAACTTCTAATTTTTTCGATTATACAGGTGTAATGTTTTATAAATCAAAAACAAAATTATATTCATTCGTGTCTTAAAATGAATCATATATTAAATATTCCATTGACTGATGATATTAACGTTATACTGTTATAGTATGTTATGTTACTATTTTACATTAGCACAAATATAATACAACAACGCCACGTTAAGAAAACTGCTTAAACTTTAAACATTTGATGAAAGTGCAAATTCAGGTTTCTACACTATGTACCTGCCTAAGTAGTATACTGCATTATATTAGGTAGTTACAAAGTTTTCCATATAATAATGATTATATGGAGACTTAAACACTATTTATAGTCATTATGTTTATACTGTATCAAGAAAAACTATTTCATAGTTGTGCATGTCTAGTACATTATAATATTATTAATTAATTCCTAAATTGCCATATTTCACATAGTAATCTTATGTCACATAAGTCATTTTATAATCCACTCAAATAGAATAAGAAAACTTAAAAAATACTACTACTTCGTTGTACTTTAAAATTAGTTGATATTGGGTGTTTATGTTAACGTAATCTAAAATTTATTGAAATATCGTCAATCGGATTTAATTGTAAGTTATGTGAACTTTTTAAGTTCTATATTTTAAAACGTAATGGTGACAACTCTATTTCCATACAAACGCCTGTTCCTATAGTGATTCTTGTCGAATCGAATGGGTTTTCGTTCTTGTCACCCAGTCAAGCGTAGAATGGTAATATGATTTTATTCGGGCATAATTCCATTGCGAAATAATTCGATAAGTCGGAATGAAACATCATGGGGATGGGGGTTTTTAATAAAATAAAATACGAAATTTGGATCCAAACGAGATAATTTGGATTTTGACCAGAGAGCCAATTAACCGGTGACCATTCCCAAAGGTGGTAAATCGGTTGTGGGGATTCGGATCGGTGACGAGCAAAGCGGTGCGGTGGCAGAGGTGTGGCGGTAACGGCTTGCACAAAATTTGCATCGCATTGTTCCCGTCGCTAATTAAAACCAATGAGGTCGTGCGGTCGTTTCGCCAACTCGGCTGGGTGGGTTCGGCGGTCGGGTGCGCAGGGAGGACCACAGTACTCCGGGCAGTACAGGGCTTGGGCACAGGAATATAGTGTGTTTATATATAGTGTGTATAGTGCGCGTACACACAGGAGGAGATACCAGAATGTTCGAACTTTGCCCGGTTGATTGGTTCCCCTCCGTCGGTTTCCCAGCCACCCTACCACCGTACACGTTACTGACCACCAACCGCGCGTACACGTATAATATATATATATATATATATATACCATATCCCCCGAGTAAACGTTTTAATTTCCACAAAATTTTGTGTTGAACCGAAGTCGATAACACAATATCATCATTGCGGACCGTCGGCGGTCGGCGGTGGTTTTTGCACAACAAAACGTTTGGTGGATTTAATCCACGTACGTGTATACAATGAACGTGTGCCATATATATATATATATATATATTTATATATTTATTTATTAAATTATGTTATAAGGACAATGCATGCAGTGTCAATTATTATACCCTCCGCTGTGGGTGGTGACCGTGGATTTGGACGGTCTGCTTTTTCAAATTAACCGCGGTCGTTCGGAGAAGGTGCGAAATAACCTGAGCAGCATAATAAATACATATTTATATATTAATATTAAATATAAACGCAACTCTCGTTTAGTAATAATGATGCGTTGGTTGGATTGGTATATTCTTATTTTATTTTATTCTATTGAAAAATGTTTTTATAGATTACTAAGATTACTCGTTCAGAGACCAAAATAATATTATACTACATTTAGATATAAAAGAATTGGAAGTGGGCCCTTTCTATGATATATATACATCATTCGGGTTTCTATAAGATACAGTGTAACCCATCTGACATAGTTGTTAAAAAATAACGTATATAAATTTAATGGACGAACAAAGTAAATCATAATATAATATATCATATGGAATAAACTTAAAATACAAAGATATAAACATATATACTTATAACGCGTCAGTCTAGATTAATAATAAAATAAAAGAGAAGTATTAGTTTAAATTACTGTGTAAAATATTATGAATCTAAATGTTTATGTCATGGATGATATATATATATATATATAAATATATATACATAATATAGCTAATCACTTTTTTTTAAGTTTGATAATTATAAATTTTTTTTTTTTGAAGAAATTTCTGACCTAATGTGATTTTCCACATATCCGGAACCAAAGGTATATTCATATAGTCATGATAAGTTCATAATATGGTTTTGAGATTTTATTAGGCAATTGATAATTATTATAAAAAAAATAATAATAATATAATTATAATCCATTAGAAAAAATATTATTATAATAGTTTGATACATAAAAATATAGTCAGACATACTTTTCATAATAGCATAGTCACATACTTTTACATATAAAATATTATAACAATTCACTGTCATGATAGTCATCATGATCTGATAACTTCTGTTACATTATGGTAATATTATACTCTTATTTTGGGCACAAATTATTATTGGCAAGGCTCATCCACAACAACATTCATTATTCATCACAGCGACGAGATTGCGATCAGATGGCCGGCCGACACAATGCAATCGTGTAATGGAATAATTTCAGTAGAGTGCAAGTGTAACAGTGCAGCAGTTAGATGTAAATATTCTCATACCATTGCATAACGCGTTCAGCTGAATCTGAATTAAGTCCCTGCAACCTACTAAGATGCGCAAGCTATCGTGACGGTAAACAAAACCTACTAGTGGAAAATAATATGGTTTTGATTGTTTAAAGCGGGTACAAGGCACGCCCATGTTCAAAGAGTGAACAGAATTTTTTCGTATTTGTTATTATTTCATAATATTTGCACTGCGCTCGTATTCGTATTTACGTATACGTAAAACTTTCACAAACGATCTCCCATCGTCAACATTTTTATCATGCAGAAGCGTAATTTTAATTTTAATTTTGTACATTTCCCAAATTGCTATGAAATCGTTTTTTTTTTCTGTTTTTAGTTTTGTAAATACAACTATACATGCTTAGTTTCAATAAAAATTGTATATCATATTCGTATTAAATGCCGTTGCACATGTCATTTGCCATTTCATAAGTTTTGATACTTGTTTTTTTTTTTTTTATTGTTAAACTATCTGATTGTTTCACTCGGATATAATAATAATATAACAATTTTCATTAAACATAACTTCACTATTATTCATATTAAATTATGATGAATAGTGTTTATGATCATTCAAACTTTTATGCAACCATGCGGCACTTGTCCGGTATGCTAATTCAATTATATTCTAATTTTTCAATTTATATTATTTATATTACGTATTTCTATTTCCATTGCGTATTTGTGTGAATAATTATAGTACAATTTTATTGTGTGATTTTTTTTAATTTTTGTAAGGTATTTTTAACGGTATTCGATTCATATTTTTCCGCAAAATATTGTGATTATATATTTTATTGACAAATTACATATTATACTACTGAAATTTCTGCATTCTCTAAGTAAATAAATTCTATATACAATTACGGGATTAGCTTAAATCACCAAATTTTTATTGATTCTTACCATATTTACTTATTTATATTCAGATTCATATCGTAAAATATCTACTTCTCCCATACATATTTTGACACCGTGATTCATGATTTGCTATTCAGAAAATTGAATGGTATAAGTTTTACTAACTCAATAATTCTGAAGCGGTTTAAATCATGTGTAACGCGCTGTTAACAAATTAGGAAAATGCGTTTCTCAGCGTATTTACGAAACTTCTATAGTATATATTTAATGTGGATAGAGGTGTTTTCCAAGACTGATATCTTTTTAATAATTATAATGTTTTATGTTTTACAATGGACATTCCTTTTTTTCATTTTTATAAAATACAATATACAAAGTGTGTTTATGAATGGAATCCCGACGAAATTATTAAACCAAAAATAATCATGTAATAAAATTGAATGTGGTACGTGGTGCAATATGTTTATCATTTGATTATAACTATTTACAAAGAAGTATAAAAATAAACTTAACGGTATAATATACGCAAAAAAAAGCAAAATAATAATAAATATAAATTATGCTTAAATTACGATATGGATCACATGTTATCTCACGGATTAAGTTATGAAATTATTGGAATTTCCAACAACTAATTATTTCTAAAATCTATGCTTATTTATATATTCAACTAAATGAAAGATAGAAAAATATATAGAAATCGTGTATACACTACCGTTTTGAATAAGGCCGTTTTTTATATAGTAATTCGACAGAAGGTTTAATTCAATTATGTTTTATTTCCCTTTTTTTTTGTCATTCGAAGAAACAAATATTAGCCATAGCTGTATAGATATAAAATTGAAATTTTCTTTTGCTCATTTTTTAACATAATTTATAATGTTCATGCAGTATTTATTTATTTTTGCTAAAAAACTTACATCATTCCAATAAATATAGAATTACAGTAAGTTTTACGGAATGTATTATTTTATGTTTAAACTATACATTTTTATTATATCTATTAAATATTAATTATATTACCCAGGATTTAATACATTTTTTATTGAGAAAACGAATTAAATTAGATTTTGAATATTTGAAAACGAAATGAAAATATTAACTATATCAGTAACTTGTTAGTTTTTACACGTTGATGTATACAAAGAAATATCATAGAATTAAATCATGGAAAAAAGTTGGACATAATAACATACAATATAGAAAATAGTTGAAATAAATATAATTTTGTGAAATATTGATATATTATACTGATTTAAATGTTTTATTTTATTTTATTTATATTTTGATCAAACCGTATTCACATGTCATTGTTATTGTGGCTTATAACATTATAGTAACGAATAATAACAATAACCCAACATCACTATCTATGCGTACATGTACCTAAATTGCCTATTTAAACAGCCGTCTTAAATATGTACTTACATTGCTATATAAACTAAATCTATAGGAAACGTATTATAATTAGCTATCAATTTACATGAATACTAGTCAAAGAATATTATAACATCATATTTTACAATATTTATGAAACATCTCATATTATGATGAATATTGCTACATATTTTCATTTAACCTCTTTGTGTATAGCATTATGATTTTATAGAAAAAAAAAATGTAACTATATTAAATTGCTTAAAAATTATAAAAATAAATTATTAATTAATACTTCAAATACTTGTAGGGATTGAAACAATTAATATCAAATGTTACATCTGTACCGAAATGATCAAAAAAAAAAAAATATATATATATTTAGTTTATAAATAAATAACCATCTGAATTACCTTATTCGGACACTATAACTATAATAAAATACAAATATAACATTTGGAATCATTATAAGAAATAAATAAATAAATTAACATAATAGTTTATATAAAACCCACAAAAGAAAAAAATTAAATCATAAAATACCATAATATAAATAATATTTATAGGCACTTCCTTTTTTATTTATGAATTAAAATTTTGATGTAGCAGACTGTGTTGAAAAATATGCTATACAAACATGACAATATTAATAAAATAATAATTATAGGAACTTCTTGTGTTTATTATAAATTAATGTTTTGGTAAGTTAATGTAGTAAGTATATTTCAGTCTCAAATGTTCACTTAAATGTTTTGATGTGGTAACTTTCCATTTATTCTGAGCAAACAGGGAAACCACATTTTTTACACAAATACCTAGTTCAGGATATGTAATAATTATTGTTACATCTTGATACTTGTTTTTTAGTTGTCTTCGCAAAATTATGGTTTATATCATCATATTGCATTTCAGGAACCGGAACATTGACTTTATTCCATTTTTTTGGTTGCATTGATGTCAGTGATTTTCTTCCTCGTTCAGGCTTACTGTGTTTGCCAATTTGAAGCATTGTCCAAACTAGTGATGGTTTAAAACTAAGAAGAGGAACATCGCTGCATTTTTCTGTGTATAGTATCCATGAATTGATGGTACTTACATTTAAATAATGAACAAAAACTCTGATGTACCATTTTTGAGTTTATGGGAGTAATGGAAAATCATACAGTCCATTAGGTCCACCTCAACCATGAATTTATTATATTCCAGTATACTAAAAGGTCTAGTAACTTCAATTATTTTTCTATTTTTCCTGAAACCACGCATTGTTGTATCATCAGGTATAGCTTCTGCATATTATGTGGATATGGTATATACAAATTTGGTACATTTTCAATGAACTACTCTGTTACGTTATCGTCATAAGTAACAACATAACAAAAACTACTTTGATCAATTGATCAGAAAACAAATTATTTTCAATACTATGTAATCTATTAATTCTAAGTGTTCATAAGACATATTATATACATTGAATGATCTTAATTTTCGCAGTAATAGAGCAGATGCAAATAGATTATCCATTAATTGTTTGTAATTTTTTTCATGTATTGCATTACAAAGATTTATGACAATATTACCAATTGGACCAAACTCTAATCGTTTTAAAGTTGAAGCGCCTTGGTACATCTCAAAACAGTAAACATACCCATTTGTAATAACCTGAACCTATAATTTAAAACTCTATTCCTTGAGCTTGGATTTTAAATACTGGTTTAGATATTTCGTCTCTTTGAATGGTACTATCATTACATCAATTGCAATATGCTCACTTGTTTCATGAAAAGACTGAATGAATATATAAATGTATGTATGACTGGCCGAAATATCCAATATTTATCGATAACAGTATTATGCTGGTTACGGCTGACCACAGAATGAATGTATTTCTTTATTTCAGGAAATCTATTATATGGTATAGCATCCACCATTAAATACATTCTCAATTCATCATTAGAGAAACAATACTTTGATATTTTTGGCAAAAAAAATGTTTAATTCTTTGGTAGAAAAGGTAAAATTGATTTTCCGACATTGAACAGCGTACCTTATTATGATTGCAACTCATATTAGTTACCATAATTCATCAGTAAATATTTGAATGAAAATGGAGTAAAAACTATCAATTGTGTCAATATTTACTATTTCAAAACCAACAAAAGGATACACTGGGTTTGTGAATTGGTTGTGTCTACCTAAAAACCACTTAGTTGTTTTCCTTTTTGTATGGTCTTTTTAGATTTAATAATTGGACATTTGTGTATATTTCTTACTGGACATGTTCTAATTTTTATTTTTTGGTAAAATGGGCAAAAAAATTGTTTTCAACTTTTTAGTTTGTAATGACACATTATTAGGATCATTAGAAATATTTTAGTAAGTTATATGACTCAACGTACAAGGGCTAATAGCAATTTGATCATCAACAACAATCATATTTTATACTAAATAATTTTGATGATGTAATTGTTGTTTGATATTATTTTCAAAATTATCATAGTTTTCTACAATATTTGATATCCATGACAAAAATACTAGCTGATAAATCATCATATTCATATCTTATTTCACTATTTATATTACTAAGGATGTCTGCAATATATTGAGAGGTTATATACAATTCACTCAGTGTCATTGTCATTTTGTACATACAATATATCAGTAATGCCATCAGAATCATTATTATCGTCATCATTCTTGCAAAAACATGATTTGAACGACTTGGAAATTCATAATCCAATAAATATTCAATATCCTTGTCATTTAAATTCATAATATTAAATTTCTAAAATATTGATGAAGCCAAAATAAAATATGAAGTAATAAAATATAATCAATAGTTATAAATGAATAGAACTTTACGATAAACAAAACAAAAATTGTGTTTTTTCATAATCACGTATTATGATTTTCAAGCATTGATAATAATATAAACTGTATGATATGAGGGATATCAAGTATTTCATGACATAAAAATCATATGTGTGGATTACCGGTAATGAAATTGGTTGTAAATACTTGTGTTATTTAAATTATTTTTCCAAAATAATATGTTAAAGCATAATATTATACCTACATGCATAAAGAAGTTTTAATATTAAATTTTGTTGTTTCGTGATTTATTGTTGTGAGTTTGTTTTATAAGATGTGATTTGGTATAAATATATTCCAAATGAATCATACATATAGGTGATGCTTTAACGTTTTTAAAATAAACGTTCATGATTAAGTTATTATTATTGAACGGTATCGTTATGCTTAATCTATGCCGCCTGAGTTATAAGAAACACGTAAAATATTTAAAGGAAACAAAATCGCTGGTTGTCTCAATGTATTGAAGGACTCGCTATCAGAAAATCAATAGAAATTACTATATTGTTTACGTGGAGCTGTAAATGTGCGGTATTCTAGGTAGGAATTTGTAATAAGATAGGAAGGGACCGGATGGAAATTTTTAAGCTAGAAAAAAGTCTTTTGTGCAGTACTCGGTAAAAAAAACCTGGACAACGTAAAATATATATGCACATATCATACACCTCAAGGTATTATTTTTCTATGTTTGAAGAAATGAAATCTTCGGAAGGTTGTTGGTAGTTAGGTTAGGTAATGGAGAGCACTGATTTAAATGTAAACTGATGATTAGATATTATTTCAAGGTAAAAACAAGATGATATCTTTAAAAATATTAGGAAAACTTACCGGTCGGTTGAAACAAATATACGAGTAGATGTTACTTGGCAGAACAATTGGTTTTGTGTCTTACGATAATGATTGAATTTATATTTGCGTATAACGTGAAAATGAAGGTTACATTATATTATGGTAATAAAATAAATTTTACGTTGAAACTGCAGAAAATATTTTATTTGTGTTTTGTGTTGTATATTAATGTTTATAACAAAAAAAAAAAAAAAAACCAATAAATTGTTCACCGATGGCTTTTTGATGGAACAAAATATTTCATTGAAATGGTTTATTGTTATTAATTAATATACTACAATATACCTAATATTTCTAACAGAAAATCTTACTGATTTGGACATGAATGTAATTTATATTTATTTAGTCATTTAGTACTATTTTAAACTGTACGCAATTAATGTACTTGTAATAAATTCGTGATATGAAATTAATTGTTATGTCCAAAAATAAAATCGACCAAGATTGTATAGTCACTAAAGATATAGAAAATAAGATAAAAATATATTGTACTTATTCCTAGAACTTCATTTAACTACGACCCAAGGAATTTTCACTGAATTATAAAAACTATTGACGATGTAAAATATGACGTCTATAATTATTATAATTTGTTCCACGAGAACAAATACAATATGACTAATATTAATCTTTGATTATTTTTGCTAAAATCTACTTTAATAATTTTAATCTGTAGAAAATAGCCAAATGTCTACTCACAATTAGAAAAAAACGAACACCAAATTAGCTAATTAAATATGACAATTGCCTATTTCTTGTGTATACGAAAATTAAGCTTAAAATAAAAATACATTTACTTCAATTTGACTTCAATTTGACCGGGTTTAAACCCGGGTCCAGTTTTTTGGCTGTATTTTTCATAATAATTTAAATTTTGTTAGAAAATATTGCATTTTATATTAAATATTTATATTTATATTAGTAATTAATTACATTATAATATTTATAAACAACTTATCAATTCACTTAATAAATTAATAAATATTTTTTTCTTTAATGGGTGACGAGAAAATAAACAAGTTCTTAATGATTAAATAAAACATTTATAATAAAGAAATTATTATTTTAACAATATTGATAAAAATATTTATATACGTTTTTAATTTGAAAAAAAATTACACTAAATGATTCGTCGAAGACAGTTTAACTCCAATGATTATAATACTGTACTGTAATGATTATATACAGCATAGGGATTCGTCAAAAAATTTTCATTACGACTTTATCTATTATCATGATAAAAAAAAAATTACCATAAGATTATTATTTATACTTATAAATAATGTGTATATATTTATTATTCCATATTGTATCATACTTGTTTATCACTTAAGTCAAAAAAACACTTTAAAATAACTTTTCAATAACTTATATAAGTTTTTATTCCAATGTAAACATTAACCTGAAATTAAGTTCAAACCTTAAATTTTTAATATGCAATTAACTTGTATGAATCATATGGTATTGATAGTTGAGTCATCGTAATGTGTTATAATAATTTTGAATTTATCACTATTTATCATAAACCATGTATATTTTCATTACTTCTGTTTTTATTTTTTGTTTTTTTTTTTTACTTTTGTGTAATGACAAAATATTCGCTACACAAAAAATATCAAATGAAATAAATGTATAAACCATCTTACTATATATTGTTATAACGATATAGTGACGTTTAGAAAACACTCAGTAACGTGTACACATACACGCGCGTAATATATACGTCGTATAACCGTATTTAATCACAAAAATTGTCAAATTAAATACAAATTATTCGACACAACGTCCCGGGCACTTTGAAGCTGCATTACGTACAATGACAGAAACGTGCATTTCGCTAACCATTTTTGAAGTTCATTGTTTATCATCCATTCAGGGGACCAAAGCGCCAGAATGAATAGGGTGGTTTTGGATAAATTGTCTAGTGCAAATAATTCGACATAAACGCGTTCGTTATTTTGGTCAGCAGTCAACGGCACTGAATGCACGTCAAGTGAGTTTAATTTCCAATGGTTGTGCAATGCGATTATCAGTTTAGCTGCCCTTCGTTTTCTGCCGCCCCGAACCCTCCCTCCGTCAAATTAACGCTACGTGGTTTATTTCTGCATGAACAGATTCATATCCGGTCGTGCCAGAACAAAACGGTTGTTGCAGCCGTAGTCGTAGTCGTCGCCATCGTCGTGTAGACGTCGCCGCTGCCGCCATCGCCACCGCCGCCGCCGACGACGGAGAACTAAGATTAATAAATTACAATTAACCGCCATGTGTAACTGAATCCGAGAACAAACGTTACTGCGCTGGTAACGGTTAATCATCATGTAAATCAAACCGATAACTTATTGTACACGGAATTCGAGAAACTGATGAAATGTTTAACTATACTTTGAATCGCGTCGAAAAAATGACGCAATATAATAACATTCAAATTGTATTGGATTAGAGAAATTTAATTTAATAATATAACATTAATAGACCTAAACACACGTTTTTAAAATGCGTTCAGTAAATGTTGACTTGTACAAATATTTACTAAAACTTCAATATCGGAATAGAAGATTGATTAAAACCAATAATTATAAATCATATTATATTAAATATATTAAAACCTTTTTTTTTCCTTTCAAATTCTTATTAAAATTTTGAAAAATATGAAACTTTAGCTATTTAGAAATTACTAAAATTCAAACCCCAATTAAAATTTTTCAATTTTTCAATACTAAACATTTAATAAATTATTTGAAAATCCATGATAATGGATTCAACCTTAATGTCAATTTTCTACACATTTGTGTCAATTTTTGATTTTTAATAAAAACTAATTAATCTAAATAATATAGCTTGCCAAGTTTTACTACCATAATGATCGAATATCAGAATAACAGAAGAAACAAAAAATATAAATTGTTTAAAAGTCATTTTTTTATTGCAATATACATGAAAACCCTTAACAAAAACTACAACTTATTACACTTATAAAAAATTAAATACCTAATAATATGGTTTCAATTATTATATTTTACATTATATGGAATAAAACATTTTATATATATTATTTTTTTTTGTCAGTTTCAGAAAAAGTTTAAGGTAGCTGTATGTTTTATTAAGTAAATAAATATATAATAGGTAAAAGACATATTTATTAAAATATAGTCAGTTTTTAATTTTTTTTTTTTTATGTTCATTGCAAATAAAATATAAATATGATATGTCTCATTCGTAATTGGTATTTGTTGTTTCATAAAATTATATTATTTATCTTTTACGTTATACATAAAAATAATTAAGAAAAACACTAGTAATTTATTATTTAAATGGATTAACATTAAACAAATTGCCTAGGCAAATAGTTAATGCGCTGCTATTACGTTTTAGTTGTTTGCGTAGGCATTTATTAAACATTTTCATTTGGTTAGATACGATAATAATTGCATGCAATTAATTGAACAAAAACTTTTTTAATCCGGAAAATAATTGTTTTAATTTATATGCATGTTTAACACATTCTCTATTCTGTTATTTTCATAGTAAATACCTATCACGAATCACATACCCCTAATATGACTCTCTAAGTGTGTGGTTTCAATATTTAAAATTGAATTCTACCGACTTATAAGATCTATTAGATTAACTTATTTAGTTAAAATCTGTGTGAACTTATAAATTATTTTATTCAAGCATTGAGATCCCAAAGTACAACACTTTTATTGAATAACTTTATACGCTTTATAACTTATGCATTTTCGAGGAATTTTTTTTTCTGCCATTTGACATTATGCATATATATTTCTGTTTGGAGGTCAAATAATATAATCATAAAATTCATGCATGCATAACAATGCTATTAAAGTTTATATGATTCAAACGAATATCCTTTTGGTTGGAAGGAAGGAAAGGTTGAGTAAAAATGGTTTGGACTACGGAACAAAATGAATAATTAATAAGAATGTGCAAAGGAGAGTGAGGCTATAAAATGCGTGCATTATTCAGACCCATCCTATTGCCAACCTCCTGTCACAATGCAAGAGATCTTATTAATTGCATACCAACCAAATGAACTACGTGTTCATAAAATCACGAATACTATGCGGTGAAGCTATTTTGACAAGTAAATAGCATTCAAAAACAATCCATTGGTACATTATCATTTCCTGAAAACTCAATATCATAACAAATTGACATTACCTGCTCTTGATGAATATTTGAATATTAAAAGCTATTATGTTATTTCCATGCATACAACGTTTAATTTACCATCATATTTAATTTAGTATATTTATAAAATAGTCCAATCAATTACAAATGGTTTCATGGTTTTAAGTAAATTATCCAATATGCCTTGATAAAAATGTTAAAAATGTATACTTATTATATTTCATAATTTATCGTTGTGGTTAGTAAAAAGTTAATCAAATAAACATATTACATTAATAAATATTTTTATAATTAAAAATATGATTATAAATTTAAAGAAATATAATTAAACAAAAATAAAATTAAAATATTATATTATATTATAAATTTATTATGATTATGTATATTTTAGCTTTTAGGTGAAAAATAAGTACTTCATTTATTTGCAATACACATAGATTTTCTTTAAAATGTTATTAAAGATTATAACAGTAATTTTCAATAACATTTTAATGAAAAAACTAATAGCTAGATTTCTCTTTCTTAATTTAATCATTTATCATTTTTTATAATAAATTGCTCAAATTTTTAGGAATCTATATTTTCAAGTTTTGTAACACTAGGTAAAAAAGTTTAGATTAATTATCTCAAATTTCTACTAAATAATCCACTAGCAGTCTTAAGGAGAACAATACGACTATATTTTCGATTATACTTATTGGTATTTCATTTTTTTATGTAAATAACAATTAATTTTGAGTTTAATCATAAACACGTCATTACAGGATGATTCAAAAACTGGAATAACCTATGTTCTATCTATTATATTCAATTTTTTTTTAATCAATTAATATTATAGTATAGCACCACAATAAAATTATACTAAGATTTTTTTTTTTTAATTATAGAACTCAAAATTGAAAATCTAAAATTTTATTTTAAGTATGTACGACTAGTATGACTATATTATAGGTATTAGGGATACTATTAAAAAAATAATTAAAATAGCCTTGTGCAACCGGATTTATAAAAAAATTATTGTATCAACATATTTTAGTTTGGTCATTCTATTATGATTTTTTAGACTTTTTGAAAATTTGAATTTAATAATTAAAAGTAGGTATACTACATAATTATTGTATGTTTAATTTAGATTTTCGACTAATTTCATTATAACGGAAGTAGGACATCCGTATAGTTAATTAAAAACAAAGAAAAGTGGAACACCACATGACTTAGAGAAAACAATTGGACAGATAATAAGATAATCATAAGTAGGTTTACATTATACACCTACCATCAAATGGCGGATAAATTTTACGTTTCTACGTAAATATATACTACATTGACTGTTATTTTTGTTAATTTATGTTAGTATTCAGTTTAAACGTTGATTCATCCCTTAAATTATTGTTTATGAACAAAAAGTTATAAAATCATTTTTATTTTTATTTGAAGTCATTCAGTTGAATTTTTAAAACCAAACAAAACCAATACAACTTAATTATATGAAAGTACAATAAAAAAAGTGTGAATTCATTTTATATTTTGTTATTGTTGAAATTGATTAGTTTAAAACGACTTCTTACTATAATTAATATTGTATTTATATTTCACGAAAGTACAAAATAGTAAATACATTGCATCAATACATCAATTTACCTGAACGTATTTATTTGATTTATCGAGTTGTAAACTCCGTTTAATAGTATAATCATTTTATTTCAACAATGAAACTAATTCCAAATTTATTAATTCATGGGAAACAGATGACTTAATATTATTACTTTAAGCGAGTTGATTGTTATGAAGTGAGTGCAGTCATGAGTACGCATGCATTGTACATTACAAACTCACTCGGAATAAACACAATGATTAACAAATATGACTGTCCCGTCAAAATATAATCAAGAGTTTTCTCCCAACACTATTAATATATAAGTATTATTTCTTCAGGTCATTGCTTGTTTTTTTTTTTTTTTTTTTGCATACCTCTTCAATGTAATGGTGATGAAATTTTGTATGATAAATAAAATAAAAAAAAACTGGTGAGAAAAATGATTTTTATACCGTTTCTTCCGTTTTAATTAAATCTCTGAGAGTGTTCTCAGGACGTGTCATAGATTAAGTACGGTATTGGCATTGTTCGTTGTATCGGGTCGGTTTACACAATAAATGACACCGTGATGATATCCATATCATTAACTCGACGACAACGGTATCTAAAAACCGAAACACCGCCATGATAGTGGACGCGGTACTGAAACTCGAGAACAATCGTTCGCCACCGAATTTGTGCGCGCAAATGTGCGTACGTACGTGGGTACATTACGCGTGTGGGCATCTGGAACCGTCTAGACCCGGGCGGTTTGGCGGATGGTTGGAGAGTAGGGGGCTTTTGTTAAATTATTGGATTAACGGGTGGCGCGCAGGCAGATCTTACCAGCGCTGTTAAAGCGGTTGCCGGCTATCCGGTTAAATGTGAAGGAAACGATAACGGGGCGACGTGGGCGGCGAAGACCGTGCTAAACATCGCGTGTAACTTTGTCGTGCACGGAGCCGTACCGGACTTAACTCCGCAAAAGGGGTGGTGCAGGAAGGGCGCAGTACAGGGTGAGGCGTATAAACGGGAAATCCGGACATTACATTTTTGATGACTATACGACCGTTATGCCACGGCACATTGAACTGGGGCAAAACACTGCGGCCGGAGTCGGGGCGTGAGTGAACTGTACGATGTGTAGGAAAAGGATGAAAAGGACATGGTATTCGTCCGCGAGCTTCTTGAACCCAACTCGTGGTCGTGGAATCATTTCACCGGTACCAAATATTCTCAAATTAAAAAATGATTGCTTTCGCGCAACCGAGTGCACATGACGAATATCTTCGATGCCGCTTCCTGTTGATTTCGTCTCGCGTTCGATTTTGACTAATTGCGGCGTTTTAATGCTGTTTGTGCCAACAATTTCAAAACAATTTGAGCTTGTTATAGCTCTCTATAATCATGGTCGTATGATCAAGGCTTATAGCTGTGAGAATGTACGAGAGCTGAGCTCTCAAACCTCTCACAGAGCTTAAAAAGCGTCTCTTTTATCATTTTACCAAGATTTTTACTGCAACGCTCAATTATTTGGTCAAAATAAATGACCACAAAACAAATTACTAATAAGTTCTACATGCATGATAATATTTTTTAAAATAAATCTGTTTAATTATATGGTCGTCAATTATACTACGTCTCATCGGTTGCTTATAAGTCCAAGAAACAGTGTCTTGCAAACTGAATGTTACGCAAGTTGAAAATTATTTATAATACACTAGCTGACTCAGCAAACGTTGTTTTGTCAAAAAGTTTTTTTAGATATTAAGTGGACCCGGTGAACTTAACTCCATCCGATAAACATTAGAGTAATAATAAAACATA
Source organism: Chaitophorus viminalis (assembly GCA_025469195.1). Taxonomy (NCBI): domain Eukaryota; kingdom Metazoa; phylum Arthropoda; class Insecta; order Hemiptera; family Aphididae; genus Chaitophorus; species Chaitophorus viminalis. Next base: position 133,116 of record JAIPRK010000168.1, read on the forward strand.
TAATTTACGAATTTATTTATTGATTTATTTAAATTGAAACAGAAATCCCATGTAGTAAACCCATGTTAAAATTGTAATTACAATAATATTGTTTTTTTAATTTTTAAATTTTATGTCAGCAATATTATACATGGATGGATAACTTTTAATTTGTTTATTAACTTTACAACAAAAATTTTAAACAATATTGGCATTTATTTTTTCTAATGATGATTAGATTAATTAAACATTCATGTTATAAGAAATGCAAGTGTTAAATAAATGATTGATAATTAGTAAAATCAAATAAAATAGTATAAAATTGTACTCACCCAGTTTTTCTGGTAACACCAACAACAGAAAATGTAAAATGAAGTAATAATCGAATAATCATAATTCATATACCTAACCTAGGTAGATAAAACCGAAATTCTACGATTATTTTGTTTTATGTAAGGAGAGGATATTTACAGCTATAAATAAAATCTAACGGAATGAAACGATACAAAAATTATCACATTAAAAAATGTAAACTTTACTTTATATAGTGAAACGTAATATTAATTCTTAATATTCAATACACGACATATTTCCCCATGTTGGTCCATTTCTAACTTGGTGTTAGCTGGGGGCCTCATTTTAATGATTAATTATGTCATATGGCCAATTTTATAAGCTAAAGCTTGACGCAGCTTTTTTAATTCCAAAAAAATTTTGGAACTCAAAAAAATCAATCATCAAAAAAATTAAAGAAAAAAAAAATTTAAAAAATGGGTTTTTCCAAAATTGTTTTTTAAAAACCTTCTCCTGGAAATTACGATCAATTAAAAAAAAATTGAGCCAAATCGGCGCAGCCATTCTCAATTGATGAATTCTTATACATTTTTGGCTCAATTTTTATATATATAGATAAGTGTATGTGTATAGTATATACAATAACTAATAAGTTTTATTTTTTCGGAAAATTCACAAAGTTTATAAAATCGTAGTGTACCCTACATTTTTCTTTTCCGCTTGAAGTTCTTAGTCGCAATCCGATCATATCGTACTTTTGTCGCGATCGTGGCAGATTTTGGGATTAGAGATAAGACACGAAATTCATCCGTTCATAGAAAGTATGCATGGTCTTGTCGAAAAAAGGAAAAATAGATTTCGTTATAATTCAGTTGGAGCTGGGATTAAAGGCATTTTGAATACGGCGATTTATATAGGCAATTCAGGTACGTGGCCGCGTATGTCACATTATTGTCATTATCGTAATATACGAGTAAATGTAAAAAAAAAAGAAAATAGTTTGTTGTGTTAGAAATTCATACGTTGCACTAGTGTTACCATTATTAGCATCATTGCGGTTTATATACGTTTGCATAATTATATTGATGAAAACAGATTTCAACTAAACAAATCTATTAATGGCTGTTGTATCTACTGTTGTATAAAAATATGCATTTAACAGCTATCACTTACAGATCACAAAAGGTACAATAACCAATCGATTTGATTTTCCCACACCGTATAATAATAATAGGTATTTATAAAAAAAAGAATTTACCACATTTTTGGTTAAGATAAAAAAAAATTCTACAAGATAATATTCATCTGAACAAACATAGGTAAAGTAAATTTTTTTTTAACAAAAGAAGTATTGTTCTACGGACAAACAACCATAACATTAGAAAAGTGGAATCACATAAAATTATTTTAAAAAAAATAACTCAGTATCTATACGATTCTATAAGATTAATTTAATATTAATTATATTTCTTTTTAAAAATATTGAATATGTACATGGAATACGTATAAGAGAATAATAAATATTATATTAAAATTAAAATTACTAAAATATAAATATAATATATATATATCATTGTGACACCTACTAACTAGACTACTAGTTAATAATATTTTTAGAAACAAGGTCAAATTACATGCATTTAACACTGAAGTTTTCACAGAAATATTTTATTAAAACGTATGTCAATTCGGTATATTTATTTTTTCTGCATCATTCATGCGTATGACATTGTATTCACTTCAAAATAAATTATGTATATTATCATAGTATAAACATTCAATTTTATGAAAGGAAATTTTTTGTTGTAATGATTCATCATTTATATTATTGATCAAGTAAATAAAATCTCCACAAGAATATAATATATGGTTTTAATTGAAACGCATAAAATTTGGCCATAAGTATAAATCCATGTTGAATATTTATGCCTTAATAATTTTTTTAATGTTCATGAAGTTGGTCCCCCTTTAAACTTCTAAGCACCGTTAAGTAAATAGCAAATTAATTACAAATAATTGAGAATCATATTTTAATAATTATGAATTCCTCAAATTTGAATTAGAACTATAATTTTTTTTTTGAGGGTAAATTCATACTGCTCTCCCCTCTCCTACTCGAACTTGATCTATCGATTTCCAAATACCGTAAATAAATGCAAATCATGTATTACTTATCGCATATCACCCTAAGAATTTTTTACCATTTCTTTAAAAATAAATTGGAAACCTCAAGGACATCTTTTTTTTTGAAGTATTACAAGACACGAGTTCCTAATTTAAATTACAAATTACAAAGTTTATATTAATTAACAATCATTAGAAAACATAACAGTACTTGAATTTTGAAATTTTGTACTTGAAAATGCACTATATTCAATCAAACTAAATTTATTTTAGTCTACTGAACTAAAGATTGTTGTTCATGAAAATATTTTTAAGTTACCCAAATTTTAATTTTATTTTTTTATTTTTTTGTCGTTTGAATCGCATTATTTAATATTAATTTTATCTATTGGACTATTACAAAGAATTATTTTACCATATAACATAACAACATAAAATGAAAATACGAATCATAATATTAGACAACGACTTTTTATTAAGTTATAAAATTTGTATACGCTAAACGCTGTAAATAGAGTGGTTATTTTTTGGAATTAATATATTTTTTACCTAAAAAAAAAAAAAAAATGAAAAAATCAAAGCCATTAATAAAGTCATTCGAAACTTGTAGCAAGGAAAAATTCAACAACATTACAGTTTTAAATTACTGAAATAAAACACATAAGAGAAAAATTAAAGCTCTTAAAAATATACGGCGGTGAAGTGTCACGATAAATTATTCGAGGTTGAAAAGAATTAAAAACAGAAATTTTAGTTTATTTATTTTTTATTTTTATATGAACGTTGTAGGAAAATCTGTAGCGGCTGAATAATTGTCTAAGGGAATTGTGGTGTACACACCGGTTCGGAGCATGAAGCTCACAGTGTTTTTAGTTAATTCCTGGAAATAAGTTTGTTAAATCTTTTGGGAGGGAAATGACACATTATTTACTGCCCGTGTCTTGTGGTAACAAAGTTGGCGAATTTGGTGAAGTGAATATATGAAAAAATAAAATGAAAAATCTGGGTACATAATATACGTAAGTAATTAAAAAAAAAAAAAAAAACATTTTTACAAAGCGACATATACATGCATATAAAGGGTAATCAAAGTTCCATGACAAAGAAGTAGAATTTATTTTCAATATTAATTTAGTAAAGAAAAATTTATTCTGTTTTTTTTTTTTTTACTACCATTTTTTGGTTAGGTAATCTAATATAACCCAACTATTATTGTACATTTATTTCAACGTTATGATAAATATTTATTGTTAATAAATATATATTCTATATGATTTTTTTTTTTTTTTATAAATTTCTTTCATTTATTATGAATTTGTATGTCCTAATAAATACAAGCATAAATATTATTATAATATATTTTTTCTAAATAATCGACAATATGTAGTAGCACAAGTCAACTGTTCCACTTTAAAACAAAAATAATTAAATCTCTATCTACAAAATCTCTCTTCTTTCTTCTCTTAAGCTATCTATAAAATATATTATACAACATAAAATTGAGAATCATTGTGATGGTATGGACCTGAAACTATCTATCGTCATTATGCGGGTTTTTTTATTATACAGAACACAAGAGGACTAAGGCAAAATTTCCAAGACTAAAACCAACCCGTAACAAATGTTTTCTCATTGTCAGTTTCATATAGAGAAAATAATATTATAAAAACAGTCCATAAAGCTTAATTGTCATATAAATACGTTGGATTTTTGGTTTTCGATTATATTTGTTGGATTTTAATTTTACCTAATTATCTTTATCAATTACTCGTGATAATAATTTGTCACAAGAGGAAAGAATCATGAGTCATAAATATTATAATGACCACCTATTTTTATAGATACGTTTTATCACCGGTAAAATTTTATGCGAAACGTCACTATGGATATCATTCACTCATCGAATGATAAGTACATAAGAGTAAATGCACTGTTTTCTTAACAACGATCTAGTTTTCATATTAAAATCAAAGTGAAGAACATAGTAAATTTTTTATAAATATTTCGATTAAAGCAAAATTTGTCAGTAAACTATGATTTGAATTACGAATTACGATATGACAACCAATTCCTTGTTAACAAAACTGTACATTTTACGTTTTTGTGTTTGTAAAATTCATACATGTATGTGAGTCAATATGTATCCTAACCGTGTATAGCGTAGAAAATTGAATTGTGAATTCTTCACACATTAATTTGATAAACATTATGTACCAAATTGAAAATATACCTATGAACCGTAGTACATAGACACTGTATAATAGACAAACTCCCATAGAATATACTGATTCTCATAGTATATACACATTCTCGTAGAATATATAAATTTTCATATTGTGTACTACATAATACCTCTACAAACTCATATTGTGTACCCAAAATCGATAACGAGTATTGATACTTAGTGTAGAGCTATAGAAGTCTTCCAGACCAGACCTTTTATGACTGACTACTAGTGACAGAGAATACATTACGTGCCTAAGATAAAATTTCTATAAATAGAAACATGTACACAAACATAAAGTGCTTGAAGTCAGGATTAATAGGAATAAGAATAAATATGAATTTACATCAGGAGGTAAAATGTAAAGTAGAGAGAAGAAAAATCAAGCGCCAACTTATGGGTTTTTCAAGATTTTTATTGACCAGGAAGTGTTAAAAAACTATTATTTTTAAAAAGAGAAAAAATTTTAATATTTCTAGGAACAATTTTTTGTCAGTTAACTGTTTTCAAATATCTTATTAGCTGCTGACACGTTTATAAAATATATTAAACTTAAAAATTTAAAAAAAAACCTAATTACATATTCATAACATGTTAGTACACTACGTTATGTGATGACTAATATATTTTTTAGTCACTAACAGAATAAAATATATATACAGTAAATTTGGGTTCTCATTTTAAAAAAATTTCTAATTAATTTTAAATTAAATTTATATATATATATATATATATAAATATATATTTGGGATAAACAATTTCTATAAATCTAATTAAATTTAAGTTTGCAATTTAAAGAATAACGAAAAAAAAATTACGTAGAACACTAACCACGACAACGATATTTTATTGCACAACAATAAAATAATGTAACATCCGTTGCACTATTGAATACTGCAATGCTATGAGTTTCAAGTGATTAATAAATATTATTCACAGTGCCAAATAGTGCGTCATGCATTTTATTCAATATTGAACAATTATAAGATTATTATGTATTATGTCTTTATTTCTTATCTAATAAATATTTATAACACTGCAATATCTTATGAATTGTATAATCACAATAAATTTACTTAATATATTTTATTTGAAACATTTTCGATAAGCCACCATAAGCTTGTTCACAACTGCAGTCAAAAATTTTAAAATAACAAAATATTTTCAAGAGGTAAACAAAAGAATACACTCATCGACGTATGTGTACTGACTTGTTTTTTCTATCTCAAAGTGAATAATCGTGAAAATTATACACTGTATTTCAATAAATGTTTTGAAAAAGTTTTATGTTTTTTCCGTGATGATAACTTATTTATTATTATTTTTTTTTTTTAATTTGAAGTAGTTAAAACACATTTTTTGGTTAATTATTTTAGTATTTGAAAATTCATTCAATAAGACTTTACTGTGAATAACACAATTACAATACATTCATACGTCTTAGATATTATGCAAACACAAATATGGCAAGTTTGACAATAATTTTTAATATTAAATGTTTCCCACTTTGTGTATTACATTTGAATTAATAATTCTAACCTATTTAATTACTGATACAACAGAGCAAACCCTCTATGCAGTTGTATACTTGAATTGCCTATACAATCCGCCGTGTCAAAATTAATCAGGTTTTAATTTTTTTTTTTTTTTCGTACATTTACACTCTCGTTCATGTTATTAATTGATATTAAAAATAACACACAAGACTATTATTGTTCACGCATAAGAACAATAGCAAAAATGTGTTGTGTAAAAATTAAAATATGGTTTTGCATCAATAATATTCAATAAATGAATTTGAAATGATTGAATGTACTTCCAGTTTCATCGGACGTTCGGAATGTTTATCAGTTTATCATCAACGTGTAATGTAAAATTATAAATAATCATGAAATATCATTAGTTATTGGTTCAATCAAAGTAGATATTAATATGTGGTGGGTTTTGACTTATGAGTATTAATGTAATTTAAAATCAAATAATTACTACACTTGATACTCACTCCAATTATCATACAAGTAACATCATAATAACTGTCTAGCTCATTTAAAAAATACCTATGATAAAGAAATATCTAAATCTTCATTTATTTTTTAATAAAATATTTTAGAAGTCTTAATTTATGACATTATTATTCTTACCGGAGAAAACCCGATATAATATTTTACTAATATTGTTTCTGTTTAACTTACTACGACGTTTATGTAAATGCATATTTATTATCACAGATATTAAAATTCAAAAACCTTCCGATAAAGTAACGGTTGTTTTCTTCAAGGTTTCAAAAATTCTAAAATGTTATTCTTAATATTTTTACCCCGTTTGAAATGACTCCATAGAAAAAAGGAAAATAAAACACATTTTTATAGCTGTTTACTTTGACTTTTACTCACTGCTGACTTATACTTTGGATTAATATTTGTTCAAAGCTTTATTAAAAACCCACCGAGAAATCTAGGAGTAAAAATAAATAATTGCAATTTAAAGAGATTTAATGTATATTGATTATCGTAAAAGAGCTGCATTGCATGTATTGTGTTTTCGTTTAACTTATTTGATGGTTCTCTTATAATTTTTTTTTTTAAATTTGATTCATTAAGAGAATATTAATCTTAATCTATGTTTATAATAATGAACAAATTAGAAATATACCTAGTGGTGGAGGATAAACAACCATATTCAAAATAAGCGTAAATTTGGGACAGTACATCGCACAATATTGTGTATATCATTGTGTAGTACGTGACGAAAAGATTAGTTACAATGACGTAGTAGAATATTCAACATTTCTCGTCCGCCGTAGAGACATTTTTCTGAAACAGTGAGTCAATCGTGGCTATACAACACGCAATCCGCACACAAAATAGGACTTCATCCACGTGCAGTTGTTCCTAACCGCTGATCGATTTTAAAATGGGAAACAAGTCTAAGAATCTTTGCGGACACATTGTCATATTCCCGAAAATCCCTAACTCGTTTTAAAATCGATTTGGGGTTAGCATGGATGATGTCCGAATCGCGTGTGAATTGTGCGTTGTGCAGCTTTGATTGACTTGTTTCGGAAAAATGTCTACGGCAAACAAGCGATATTGAATATTTCACTGTGCCATTGCAACTAAAGTTTCCGTCACGTTCTACACAATGAGATGTTCAGCAATATTGTGTGATACCCACTTCCAAAGTCACGCTTATCTCAAATGTGGTCGTTTTTGCTCCGACACCCTGTATAATCATAACGAAAAAATCAGCAATGAAATACGTGAGGATGGAGGTCATCCAGTGATATAACCCAACAATGCATTTTTTTTATCTTATTTTTTTTAAAAAAAAATTAAAATAATGAAAATATTATTATAAATCATTGGTAAAAACATTAATTATTTAATGAATCTTAAAAAAAATTTTCTTTTAAGATGGCCAGGGTGATTTTTAGCAAATAAGGAGGATGCAAGTGAAGCGATCAAAGGATTAGATTGAGTCTATGATTTAAAGTGAAATATTGCATTCCGCTGTAGTAAAATGTTATGATTCGTTTCTTGCTTGAAATTAATTTGAAGTATATTTTACAATACTTATTTTATAAAAACTATGATGATTAAAAAACATTTTTATTAATAAAACATGTTGGTCTTTATGCAAATCAGGATTAATTTTTTGTTCATTTTATAACCCTTAATAAACATAAGTATAGACAGTGTTGAATATAAAATAATAATTCGTAGGTCCATGAACATTTTTGTAATTTAATATCTACAAAAATTTATAAACAATGTTTATTAATTTTTTAATATATGCCTTCAGCCCACGTCATTTGGATAGTGCAAATACTTTATTAAGTCGATTATATTATATTATTAGGTACCTACATAGATTGGAATTTTAAAATTTTTCATTAAATTAGTTTGAGTCGATTTGTTTTGACTATTTATTTTAATAATTGAAACATCTTCTACGAAATAAAAGACGTTCGTTATATTCATATTCTGATGTTTTCATATAGAGTTGTACATTTTTAAACACAAAGTCGACACTCTCTTGATGAAAAAATATCTATAAAGTAAAATATTTAAATTTCAAATCCTGCCATACCGCATTAATAAATTAATCAAAAGGCATTCGTCTTTACAGACTTGGATTATTTCTAACCCAATGATTTAAACACCCCGTTTTGTTTCGATAAATATGTATTTCAACAAACATTTCTAGATTGTAATGAATGTTCAATTTAACGTTCAAGTCACAATCAAAGGCCAGGATGACCAAGTAATTTATCATCTGGCACAGATTAAGGTCTGTGATTGTTCTTCTCCATCCGATGGTTTTTTCCTTAGCTTACCGATTAAAAGTCCTATGAAAGAGATTAAAACTTATACTGTATATTATTAATGTCCACTTTTTTTATAAAATAATTTACCATTGAATAATAAATTTATTTTAAATTATAGGATTTTTAAATATGAAACTTCTGTAATTCTTACCACTGAAAATTATTTGGAAATTATCTATTTATCACTAAGGTATCTCATAACTTAAATTTTCAAAGTTATTTGGTTCCGACTATTTTATAGTTAATTTATTAGAAAAAAAAAATAACAATAAATTATTAATTTTCTTAACTTAAGTTGTAAAAATCAATAGTTTTAGTTCTTATTCATAAAAACATTATTGATTGTGAATACACGCGAAGCTATAGACAATATAATGACATTATGGATTTAACAAGAGCTGACATTTAATGATTATCGAACTTATTTATGCTTTTAGAAGTAAATAATTTATTGTTTTCGGTTTATCGTATTTAGTGCATTATTGGTATAGGTAGTATGTGTAATATCCGGTACTGTACCCACGGTGATTTATGCCTTATTTCTATTCTAGATAATATTACAAATTATACCTACTCCACTACAACTGCAGGCCAATATATTGTTATTGAGGTTCAAATACTATACCTATATATTTGAAACAAATTCTTTGCGATTCCGGTGTAATCGATGCAAGAGAACGAAACGATCCGGATTATATAAATATAATATAATATAACACAAATTTATATATTATATAGGTATAATCATATTATTATCTAAGCACGCGTATTATAGTAATATGCATAACGGATTTCCCCTTAAGAGTTGAATAGTTATGGATAATATTTTACATGGTGGCATGATGTTATAAAAAACAGTACACATTACCGATTTTCGCTATGCTTTTATGTGATTTCACCAGCCAAATAGCATAATAAATAGCCTGCACCATTGGAAACGTATGGTAAGTCTAGTTTGTCGATTGCTGATAGTGGCTTTTAACGGTCGTTGTAACGACTAACGGATGCTTTGTATTCTTCATGGATAGTTGAAAGTGTCAAACATAAATCAAACCAAATATGTTTTTAAATGTAATGAAAAATAAGTGCAACATGGAATATGATATGGCATTTTCGAAAATTAATTTCTACATTTATACGAATTTATTTAATTAGGTTTACGTGTGTACAAGTTATAGTAAATGCTTATATAATATTTGCATAACAGTATATTTTCTTAACTTGATATTTTTACTAATATTTTTACATTTTTCATAGTTCTTTGCACACATTTTTTTTTTTTTTGGATACAATATAATATTATACTTATTATGGTATTTCAATATGTGTATGATAACATAATTGTATATGATATAACATATTATATTTGAGGATAATATTGTGAACAACTGTTTTTTTTATTTTCATAACATTATCATTGAATAATTTATATAAGTATTTTATTTATTCAAAAATAAAATAATACTGTTGTTGACATTTTTAAGCAAATTTTATTGCAAATTCTTGTCTTACATAACATGCAAAGTAAGTTAAAATGTACATATAAATATATATATATAAAAGAATAGCACTCTTCGGTTTAATAACTTAAGCCTATTGTGGCATTACATTGTAATTAAAAAATATAAATTACTTAAGACTTATATTATTATGTAATATTTAAATATAGCATAAACTTTTTAAAAAAAATTTTAATTGTTTTAAATCACAGGTGAATTGTTATTCAACGTAACTTGAATTATATTTATTTACTTTTAATACATTTCCATTTTGTATAGTTGTAACTACAGCAGGATTAATTTACTGTTTTGTCAGAGGAAAAATAATGAAACATAACTTAGACACACACCTAATAAGAAATAACACATATTTGTGTATTTTAAAATTAATGTTTACACTAAGATCTCTGTGATATTTTTGATCTCAAAATTATATTAAACAGTATAACAATACTACGAATTTCGTAAAATTCATCTAGATCATATTTATTTTATATAAAATATGTTAAAATATATTTCATATAATACAATACATTGAATTAATTAATTTCAAGAAACTTATAGGTATATATTATGAATGTATGACCTTTATATATACAATAAAATATACAACTTAATATTATGCGTTTTCAATGTTTTTGTCTCATATACTTATCTATTATCTGTAATAGTAAAGGAAATATTTTTCAGTGGGCAGCATTAAGTTTTTTTTTTTTAAAATGCACAAAAATTTTAGCCAAAAAACGTGTTAAAAAAAATATAAAATGCAAATATAATAGTATGCTTGTAAATTTTAACATTTGGCTCTGAATGTGTATTAACCCTAAATAAACAACCCTACGTTGTATACATATATATATATGTATACCATTGCTAAATAGCACTCCAAAATAAAATACGTAGGCATTTTATGGTGCCAAGTACCCAAATAAAATTAACGTATATGTTCAATAATATAATACCATAATATTATATAATTATGGTTTTATATTAGGCATTCAATAAATGACTACACATTATTAATATATATAAGTTATGTAACTATATTATTTTATAATTCTATAAATTTGTAAAATATAAAATTTTGATTAGCATTTTTAATTTTAAAAATTACCCACAATGGCATTTTTTTTTTTTGAACACCTTTGTATTTGTATACTTGACGCAACAAATTTTAACTTAAAAAATAAATACACAAAAAAAATTATCAATTAGAGTCTATAAAATAATAACAATCCTTTTTACTGAACAATATTACAAATATACGTGACAGATATTGTTCCAAAAAAAAAACTTGTGATACTTGATATTTAGATTTGAAATTGTAAATAATTTAACCTATTTTTTTTTTTTTTTTTTTTGTCAGTGTGATTTATTTAAAAAATATTCTATGGAATATTTAAAGTATTTTATTTTTTTTTTTTAATGTATACATGTATTTCATGCTATTAAAAGTGTCCATAACAAAGTCATGTCTAAACCTTGTTAAGTAAACAATAGTTTTGATAAAATACACATATAACATGAATTTTAGTTTCATATTAATGTACACTATTACATACATTTGTTTTCTTTTAATTTAATATATACGGAATTGTTCATTTTGATAAAAACTTTTATTTGAATAATTGTTTTCATAAATGTATAAGTATTCTCATGAGTTGGTATAAAATAATATATCAGATATTACTTAAATGAACCATGAACTTTATACATTTCATTAAATAGTAGCCATCGTTATATTCATGGTTTTTAGATAATCATGGCTTAGGTGTCTACAGATTTATTTGATGAAATATATTACGTTAAAAAGACAATATTATGAGAAATTTTTCTGCGTGGATGGGAAAAACTATTAAAAAACTATTTCTCCCTTCTCCCCCCCCCAATCACGTTCTTAAATGCAGTAATAATCGCAATAATAATAGCCGTGTGCGGGCAACAACTTAATTCATTTAAAATGTAAATCCATGTGCTGCTGCAAAATTCAGCAATTTCACAAACTTATCTTTCTCGGCCCGTGATGGCTATAAAACAATAAATGAAGAAACTTTAAATATTATATGCGGCATGGCGCAGTTGTTTGACAGCCAAATTCTCAAATCAATCGCCGAGTAGTAATGCTGGTGTTGAAAATGTCATTGTCAAAATAAAATTTACCACCGTCATGGCCTGTTGTTATTTTAGGTTAAACGAAGAGCACGGTAGCGTTGGAATTTGAAATTACCTCAAACAATACAAATTTTTCTGGGCACCATACACGCAGCCAGTAATTTTACATTAATAATTCGAGTTGAAGATTATTTATGAAACCAAAAGAGTACCAAGAGAAAAAAAATATTTTTAATAATAATAATATTATTACTCTTAATCTATTTTAACCAAGACCACGGTAATCGTTTTATTTTTTCAAATAATACATTTTCCCCCTTATATTTTAACATGCAAATGACTTTCCATTCATTCAAATAGCAATAACAGTGTTTCAGGATCATATTTTCTTTGACAATGTTGAAAGATATTTTCTGTTGTTGAGTTTTTTATCTATATGACAGAGAAACAATAATTAAAATTAATAATTAAAATCTACCAAGGAATTGAGTGAGTGGGTAATATTATATTTTTTTTTTTTTTGCTAGCTTACATAAATAGGCGCATATGAATATTATGAAATAATTATTCTCCATAATATCGAATAATTATTAATTTAGTTTAAAATACTTGTTTTACGCGTAAATGGAATCAGATTAAGGGCTATTATCAGAACTTCTGGAATAAAATATAAATAACTAAAGTTAAATAATAAATAAATAAATAAAATTAAATAAAATTAAATATTTGTTCATTTTTGAAATAGTACAATAACACTTCATATTTATTCTTATCATTAGAATTAAGGTTGTTATGGTTTTAATTGTCATGATATTGGAATACAATCGTGGTTTAAATGGCCCGAGGGGTGAGTGTTATGTTCCGTCAACCGCAATATGACTAATTTAAATTTATATTGAGTTAAGTATTCATTACGACAGGGCAGGCTCCTGAGTAATTATTGAGTTCAGATTGAACATATTTATATTTAAAACCGTAAACTAATATTGATATAAGCAATTCACGTTGTCGTCACGTTCTGACGACTTCATTAGAAAATGAAATCGAAACAGTTATGTGCATATTATAGTATTTACTATATTACTACGGAAGGATACTTTTATTTCCATACATAGTTGGACACTTCCGTTTGACTAGAATCATTTTGATGCTAAAAATTACAAAAATAATTTGTGTTGAATGTTGCACAATGATCTACACTACAATCTCATCGTACCTCTTGAGGCTAAAACATATTAATTATAACAAATTTTAACCATACTATTCATATTAATAACATATTAAAATACCCTTTGTAATTGAAATATAGAAATCGTATAAAAAAAATATTAATAATGGTAATTACTTGTTTCAGCCATGTCTGTCTATTGAATTTTTTGTATTGAGTCAATTATGTTATCAATGTTACATCCATATTAGACACAATCACAACGTTGATTGCTTTGTGAGAAATAAAAAACGTATTATTTATAGAACGTATTATTACTGAGTATTGTTTATTAAAAACCATAAAAAAAATGTTTATTGATGGATTAAAAATTATTCTCGTCAAATAAACTATAACTTATTAGTATAATATAGTCAAAATATCAAACTAATAGCATCAAAAATAACTTTCACCAAACAGAAGTATTCCTAAAAATTACCAACACAAATGTCCAGATCTAGTGTTTGAAAATCAAGTGTAATAATATTGAGTGTCATAAAACAGGTGTTATACAATCATGTGTACAGGTATAAATTATAGGTTTTAAAAATGTAAAATAAATATTAATTAGGAAACTAAAAATGACAATATTTTATAACGTATTAAAAAGAAAAATTAACTAGAATAATAAGAGTTACTTCTTATCGTTTATATACATTTTGTTTGTAAAATGAATGTCTTATTGTTTATTATTGTTATTTTTTTTTTGGAATGTTAAGTAGACTTCTGCTTCTTTTAGTTCTTTTTGTATTTCTGTGATAAATTTGTATATACATAAAAAAAAGTTCTTCATTTATAATTACTTTCCTTATAAATATTATTAAATAATAATAAATGACTATAATTACCTGGGTGTGATTTAAGGAACCAATGAAAAAGTCGTTAAAAAAAGATAAATTTTAAAAAGAAAGTAGTAATGCACGTGATTTATAAAATTATGCTATATGAAAAAAACAATATGATTTTTGACCAGAAAAAAAATAAAAATGCTTTAATATCAACGTAATATTTTCAATTAGTATATATACCTACGTACCTAATTGATATTTGCAAATTTTCTGTTATAGTATTCTGCAAAACATTAAAACCACAATATGTACCTATATATAAAAATATAATTGTATGATATCAACAAAAAATTACTTTTAAATATTTCATTATTATAAGACCAGATTTTACGATACTTGACTCTCGAGCAAATGGCATGGTACCTATTACCACTGTTGCCAGAAAAGCATTAATATGATGTTTTAAATTATAATAAATAGTCTTTGAACCACTGCAATACTAGATTTTTTGAGGAAATATTATAATTTCTCAACTAGACTCAAAGCAAATAATTCTCAATCTGTGCTATTTGAAAACATTTTCATGCCCGAAAATGTAGTGGCTTAAAAACTCCATAAATAACTTTTAATAGTTTTAAAAGTAGAAATGGTCATATGGATAATATGTTAATAGCACTATTTCAAATACTATTTATTATAAGGAAATTATTTTGTTAAATCTATATATTAAACTGAAATTTATATCGTAGTTATTTTTATATAGTAAATTGTGAACTATAAACATGAATATATTAATTTTTAATAACAAAAGGGCCATATCAACACAAGAGTTAACCAAGGCTCGTTTTGCTGAAACTTTTTTTTTTTTAATGCATTGATTTATCATTGCTTAAATTTTGAATATTTAATATAACATTGGATTACACCAAGCTCTAAAAGCTTGACGAGTGTCCAAAACCCAGAAACTACAATGAGCTGTGTACACCAAGCCTTATGGCTCATCTAAAGCATTACATGCTGACCAAACTTATAAAAATAAAATAAATATGTATAAACATTTATTCTTATATTTTTTCAAAATATCTTTATATTGTGAATAGACAAACAAAAAATAGTTATTTAACACGGAACGATAAATTATATTTGAATATTACTATCTTATCAAGTGAAAAAACGCAAATGTTATTAATTATTCAGCTCAATTAAATTATAAAAATGTATCAATTAATTTAATCAGAGGTTTATTAAAATGATGAAAGAATATGTCATTTACTTTTTCTAGATACATGCAGTTATTTTACATCATATATATTTCACAAAAAATACATTAACATTTTCCATTTGAACTTTTACATATAATAGTTAATAAAATAATGCTTGCAAAATGTTTTGAAAACATTTCTTCGTTGTCCATTAATACAAATGGATATATATTTATCTGCTTTCAAGAGAATATATAACATATATATTTCTTATAAATATTTGAAACTTATTACAATGAAATATTAAATAATATATATTTCAATATTGATAACATTTAAAACTATTTTTTTTTATTAAAATTACCACTTACTTACCACTAGTTATATACGTTGTAGCTATATTATAATTTATTATTCATTTCCTATCTATTACATCCCAAAGTAAATATATAGATGTATATCGTAAATAATAAAAATAACAACAAAAAAAGTGTCCTTATTTTACTTTTACTCCACCAGACATAAATGTTCAATAAATATAATAATTTTAAATACATAAAATTAAAAAGAACGGATGGGCCTCGCTTTTCTGTACAGTTGGGGGTGGATTGTACCTCGTTTGTAGGATAGGTCATAATTACAATGGATTTTGACTTGCTATCTACATTTACTTTCCTTTCAGAAAAGTTGCTATTTAAGCAAATTGAAGCATTTTTACTGTCAAAAAAGGTGTCATCAGGCACAAAAAAAAAAAACACATATCATTGTAAAATCAATAGATTCCATCACTCCGTTCAGAATCTAAAATTTAAATCACAGTTATATTACTCTAGTGGTATAACGAGGTATCAAAATGAAATTTGAACAAGTTTCAAATTAAATCAAATCTTATTGGATTCCCTAGACTAGATTCTTGGATGGACTTCGTATTAAATATAATATCCATAGCATTCCAACGTTGTTATTTTATTGCTAATGAAAATATTCAAAATTTATACTAGCAAATTTTTAAATAATTGTGTAGAAACAGATATTTGAAGATAAATTATGTTTAAAAAATATTAAAAATATAATATTAATAAAAACGATTATCTTTAATATAATAATTTACTCCTACCAAATAATTTGATTTATAAAACCGTTGAAACCATATTATGACAACACAAGTATAATTGATGTACATTTTTTAAATGTATTGCTTAAGATCTTTGAGCGTAATAATTAAAACCTTCTGGCCGTGTTTAATAAAAAAAAAAAGTACGGTTCTCAAAATCTCAAAAATATTTGAAATTTTTTTGATTTAAACAATATATTAATAAGCAAATAATAATTTCAAAAATAGATTTCTTTCCATAAAATAACCTTTTACGTCAATACTTATACTGTATACTGATACATAAACTATAATTAACCAAGATTTAGATCTATTCTATTGTGTAATAAAAACAAGTATTTTACTCTTGTTTAATAAATATTTATAATTCTATGGAAACATATTTTGCAAAAAATTATTTATACAATTATATTCTGTGAAAATAGTTTATTTTAATTTATTTCATTTTTTTTTTTTATTTTAAAAAAGTCAAACGGTTGAAAAATATCTCTATGATAAATAAAAGATTTCTATTATGTTTATTTTCTTTTGATTAGAAAAATAACTTTGAATCAAAACTATGACAAATTGAATAAATGTTATTAATTTTCAAGAAGTATATTAATTTCAGTAAAACATAGCATGTATGTTTATGCATGTTACGATACCAAAATATTGTGTAAAGTTAATTCCAAATCAGTACTTACATAGTTTATAAAATCAATTGATTGAAGTGAAAGTAAAATAGTACATTTTGAAACTATGACAAAATAAAAATTGATTTTTATAATACTACAATATGAAATGTTTAAAAAAAATTAATATTTAATATTTCTTTTACAACCCAACCACCATAGATAATTTCGATCCTAAGTTGACAACTTACATATTGATTTTTTCAGGATAATATGAACATAGGTATACTATTATTATTCAACATCATACTTCTCCGGTTGTCCAGTTGACTATATACATCGTATAATGTATAACATTTGCAATTATATATTATATTATGTTAACAATTTCTTAGAATGACATACAATGAAATATTTTATTTTGACATTCCAAGTATTAAGTAATATGCTTTGAAATGACATGGGTACTGCATAGGTCTCAATATAACGTTTAACGTTTGAAATTGTAATGGATGAAATCAATAAAAAAAACGGATGGACCTCGCTTTGCTGTACAGTTGGGGGTGGAGTGCACCTCGTTTATAAGATAGGTCATAATTACAATGGATTTGTTAAATTTGAATGCAATGATAGATATTATTGTATACGAATAACGATTCTGAACGGTGTTAATATGTTTGTCTAAAATGGGAATATAATAATGTAGTATTTTATATTTAAATTGAAATTTAATGCAATAGTATGCAATTTTGTAAACATTTAAATTTCAAACAGTCATTAAATGTTTTCCTTTAAGTCTGGTAGAACTTTTTTATAGATTTATGAAGAGTAGCTTATGGACAACCTAGTGTTAAGTTTTTGAACCTTTGTTATAGGCAGAAAAATTTTTATGAATTTTCAACTACAAAATAACTTGCAAATTATTACGATTTTAACATATTTAATACAAGTTTTAACTTTACGGGCTTTTAAAAAAAATTTGAGTGAAACAATCTTCGATATTTTTTAGTTGCAATTAGTATAATTAGTTATAAATTTTGTATTAAATTTTCAAGAGTTTTTGAATAGCCAAATAAATTTTATAGATATTTCAAAAAAAAAAACTTACAAAAATCAAAAATTTAAATTATTTATATATGAGTAAAAATATGTCCAAAATACTTTGAAAACGTAACCACGTATAGAGAATGCCAATATAAAGATTTGCTGAAAATTTCAAGGTGTGGGGTTTTTTTGTTTTTGAGTTAGAGCATTTAAAAGAAATGTATTTTGTAAAAACGTGATTTTGCGAAAAATTTCCCGTTTTTTTGTAATTTTTTTATCTTTTTTTTCGATTTTTTAAAAAGTATTAAAAAAGATGGATTTTGACTTGCCCAAGTACCATCTACATTCACTTTCCTTTCTGAAAAGTTGCTGTTTAAGCAAATCGAAGCATTTAAACTGCCAAAAAAGGTGTCGTCAGTCACAAAAAAAAAAAAAACACACATTGTAAAATCAATAGATTCCATCACTTCCATCACTCCGTTCAAAATCTAAAATTAAATGCATAATAAATTACAAATTTCTGATATTTTTTAAATAACATATCTCGCATAGCAGTTGCTCAACGTCAGAAGGATAACGATTTATTACTATGCCAACTATTATCCGTAGTTTTATTTAATTGTAGGCGTATTATTATGATAATCGTATCTGCCTACGAACGTTAACGTAAAATCTGTCACGCTTTACGAGATCTAATTTGAATTTCACATAGAAGTTTTAAAGCACCGGAAGTTCAATCGAGGTGAGAAGGACACGGGGTCGTCGTCATAGGGTTTGTAGACTGATGGCGGGGAAGGCAAAGGGCACATTGGACAACTGGAAAAACCACATTTTATTAGAGACCGAACAACCCCTGGGCACGTATATTATCCTACGGGCCATTTTTCCCTGCCACCGCCACCGCTGCAACAGATCTCGTGTTTTTATCGGTTTCCTCTTTCGGCTGGCCGCCGATATCCTCAGACACTGTGGTGCGGTTACCTACCATTTGGCGATGCCGGATATAATCGAAATGAAATCCAACGGTATTCCCGTTATCAATCACGTCATTGCGATCGTTTTCCTTTTTTTTCTCGCGCTATTTTATTTTTATTTTTTTTTTTATACATGCACGCACACGCACACCCTGCGACTTTTTTATCAGTCACTGCAATCGTCTCGGTTGGCCGCCTCGCACATCCCATTTTTCTCCCATGCCCCCCAGATCCGTGTGTCATTAGTTTTGAATTTCCTTCTCACCACTATCTACACGTCCCCCTTAACTTGCCACTTATATAAATGCACGCGCACCCGCACACACGCTCACATGATTGCATACTATACATATGTGTACGTGTTGTATGTGTGCTCGCGTGTGTGTGCGTATGTGGTGTGTGTGTGTGCGTGTGTGTGCGTGTGTGTGTGTGCGTGTATGTGCGTGTGCGTGTGGAATGTAGATATATCGAGAACGGCGTGTACGATTTCAATAAAATATCGGTTGTAACAGTGTCTCACCCACGTCCATCCACGACAATAGATAGCTAGTACATAATATACATACCTATAGGTATATACGTTTATTATATAATATTATTTATATCATGCTCAACTTGTGTGCTCGGAATGTTTTACTGCTGACGATGTAAAAATTTCGAGAACTCAAGTGTTTTTGAGTAATGAAAACTTAAACATACACCCACGACATATTTCCAAACTCCCCTTCCATATAATTTGACGTACGAACACATAATGAACTTTGACAACTATTAGAACGGTTATAGGAAATCATGTATAAGCTCATAGCATATTAACGTAGTTACGTATTAACGTAAATTATATTATTTTCAATATCTTCTAGATCGAACAAATAAATTGACATAATGTTAAAAATTAAACTTAATACTTTATAAAATGATCATGACGTACCTACAGAGCACTAACGGATTCTTTTAATAAAACGTATCATTATTATTTATGGTGGAAATTATTATGATTTTACACTTAAAATTATAATTGTTAATAATTGCTAGGTAATTGTTTTATGATTTAACATTAATCAAGATAATTTTTCGAAAATTGTGTTTGTTACAGCTTGATTTCAATGTACAAAGTGGTAAATATAGGAAATTATTCTTATAGGTATACAAATGCGTGTTTATTCGATTGCATGTATTTGTTTAAGTTTGTTGATGTAAACTTGCCGTGTATAATTATAATCGTATACTGTGTTAAAACATTTATATAAATGCTGTGACCTAAAACGATTAATTTTAGTTGTCTTGCAACTGACTTCTAGTGAAAAATGTACAAAATTTAGTATTAAATTCGTTTATTCGTGTTTCGACAAAACATTATAAAATAAAAGTATGAGACCGTATACCAAACAACACATACAATACAATGTTGCAGGCGACGTATTATTATCACACCGTAGTTTTGTTTAATTGTCCATTAAATTAATCTACTAAAGACGAGTTTTAAAATTTTAGTTCAGTTACTCTACAACGACTACAACTCATTAAATGAAGTAAATTTAAAATAAAGTAAGGGTGATAAGGAAGTGGTATAAAATGCTCAGAAAACGAACATTTACGCAGAAAACCATAAGACAACGTACAATTCTGTTGCATTTATGTTAACAATTGGTTTTAACAATTGTTTTTATACTTAAAAAATATTGAATTAAAATCTTAAAACATAAAATATAATATACACAAGACTATATTATATAGTACTATACCTACTAGTAATATTATGTACTTACAAGAGGGCATGTTTTTCTTATTCACAAGTAGTACTTTCAAAACATAAAAACATTGTATTTAATTTATCAAAATAATACTAATTATTTCTAAAAGTAAAAGTATTTAGAATGAAAATGTTTTCAAATAGCACTAAGGGTTCATCAAAACTAAATTTTTATTTCAACTTTTACTTCTGGTCTTCTGGAAACAAAAATGTATATTTTTAAATATATTTAATAGTATAACACCTATACAATTATAAGGTATATTATACAGTTTTTTTTTCAATTCTACATAGTTTTGTCCTCAATTATCGTGGTTTCTTGACAAATCTATTTTAAACTTTCTGATCAATCGATTGAGCTTTTTAATAATACTCCAAGTAATGCGAGACATATAAAAAACATTATAGTATTAATATATTAAAATTACTAATCACATCTTACATTATGTCTAGAATCTAAAATAAATTTCAAGAATCATGATGTGGCATTAAACGAATTTATTTTATCGTAGTATACTCATAACTCAAAATTTGAAGGTTTATAATTTTTTTTTATCGAAAATACTTCAATTAAGAGGATTCAGCTCTTATACAAAATGTTACTAAATTATGTCCTAGCATAAAAGAAATGAAAAAATATATGAATCAATTTGAACTGTTTTAGTCCAATGAAAATTATATAAGATAATCACGATTCAATGAACAATTTTATTATTAATAGTCCCTAATTTTCGTCATTTTACGGAAATATATTTTAAAACGTAAAAATTGCATTTCATCTATATAGTAGAAGGTATTAATAGTTTCGTAATTGATGGCAAGGTTTTGAATAATTTTAAGATCACGTGATTGTCATACTATAACAATGAAATTACTGTTCTTTGATAAATTAACTGAAGAGAAAAAAAAAGAAAAAGGTTTGTGATGTATATGTCGCATCCACATAGTGAAACCACTCATTTCATGAACTGGATATCCAGATAGTGAAATTCGTCCAGATAGTGAATTTTGACGAAAATACATTATATGGACATCCATTTCATGAAATGGACAA